>SSNR01000334.1:183379-220847 GCA_006937965.1 Callopanchax toddi
CCCCCCCCCCCCCCCCCCTCCGGATCTGGATAAGAGGAGGACTTCAATTCTGTTTAAAGTTAAAAAGCACAAATATTAAAAATTGTAATTACTGACTAATTAGAATATAAAAATACATACTTTTTAAAGTTTAAAACTACAAGCATAAAAAATTGTAACTACATTGAATTAAAAAAAATAAAGAAAAAAAATCGATTTTTAAAAAGTAGAAACATTTAGAAAAATTAAACTAAATACTAAAAAAAAAAAGTTAAAAGAAAAAGATGTTTTAATAAGCTGTCTATCATCAGTGTTTGAGGCTCTACCAGGTTCAAAGTCTTGATAATAAAACAGACTTTTACTGGAGTTTAACCGGAGCTCCATACAGCTGTCTGCGCCTAAACACGCTGATGACCTCACATCCTGTTCCAGTCTCTTCCTGTGGTTCTGTAGTGGTTCGGGTCGGTCCCGTCTCCGCTCGTTAGTCCGGACCGAGCCGTAGATCAGAGGACTTCCGAACCCCCAGCATGCAGCGTTGGGTCCGCTGAGCCGGAACAGAACAAGGTGAGTTCACCGGGCGGGCAGAGAGCGGCGGCTTGGAGAGGAAACGCTGCGGATTGTGCAACAGCTTGTTTCTAGGAGAGCTGATTAAAGAAAAACGTGTCGTTACTGGTCTGAGATCAGCAGGAGGGTTCTCTGTTTTTAGACTTCTCATATTGTAACCCGTTCATGTTTGTAGAGCAGGCAGAAGTGAGCTGCTCCGTTTGGTCTCTGGTAGGTTTATAGACCAGGACCTGGAGCAGGAGCATCCCCAGCACAGAGGCTCCACAGCTCAAGCTTCAGTGCAACTTTTACTTGAGGCTGCGGATTGTGCAGGTTGTGATTCTGTGTGCTGTCTCTGAGAACCCAGTGAGGGTCTGGTATGTCAGAATTCAGGTCTCTGTCATTGATTTCCAGAGGCTTTAGATAAAATACATATTTAACCACTGATTCTGATTTAGGGTGATTAGGCCTGATTCAGTCTGACCTCACCTGATTCAGTCTGACCTCACCTGATCCAGTTTGACCTCACCTGAATCCAGTATGACCTCACCTGATCCAGTCTGACCTCACCTGATTCAGTCTGACCTCACCTGATCCAGTCTGACCTCACCTGATTTAGTCTGACCTCACCTGATTCAGTCTGACCTCACCTGATCCAGTCTGACCTCACCTGATTCAGTCTGACCTCACCTGATTCAGTCTGACCTCACCTCCTCCAGTCTGATCTCACCTGATTTAGTCTGACCTCACCTCCTCCAGTCTGATCTCACCTGATTCAGTCTGACCTCACCTGATTTAGTCTGACCTCACCTGATTCAGTCTGACCTCACCTCCTCCAGTCTGATCTCACCTGATTTAGTCTGATCTCACCTGATTCAGTCTGACCTCACCTGATTTAGTCTGATCTCACCTGATTCAGTCTGACCTCACCTGATTTAGTCTGACCTCACCTGATCCAGTCTGACCTCACCTGATCCAGTCTGACCTCACCTGATTCAGTCTGACCTCACCTGATCCAGTCTGATCTCACCTGATTCAGTCTGACCTCACCTGATTTAGTCTGACCTCACCTGATTCAGTCTGACCTCACCTCCTCCAGTCTGACCTCACCTGATTCAGTCTGATCTCACCTGATTCAGTCTGATCTCACCTGATTCAGTCTGATCTCACCTGATTCAGTCTGACCTCACCTGATTCAGTCTGATCTCACCTGATTTAGTCTGACCTCACCTGATTCAGTCTGACCTCACCTGATTTAGTCTGACCTCACCTGATTCAGTCTGATCTCACCTGATTCAGTCTGACCTCACCTGATTCAGTCTGACCTCACCTCCTCCAGTCTGATCTCACCTGATTCAGTCTGACCTCACCTGATTCAGTCTGACCTCACCTCCTCCAGTCTGATCTCACCTGATTTAGTCTGACCTCACCTGATTCAGTCTGACCTCACCTGATTTAGTCTGACCTCACCTGATTTAGTCTGACCTCACCTCCTCCAGTCTGACCTCACCTGATTTAGTCTGATCTCACCTGATTTAGTCTGACCTCACCTCCTCCAGTCTGATCTCACCTGATTTAGTCTGACCTCACCTGATTCAGTCTGACCTCACCTGATTTAGTCTGACCTCACCTCCTCCAGTCTGACCTCACCTCCTCCAGTCTGATCTCACCTGATTCAGTCTGATCTCACCTGATTCAGTCTGACCTCACCTGATCCAGTCTGACCTCACCTGATTCAGTCTGACCTCACCTGATCCAGTCTGACCTCACCTGATTTAGTCTGACCTCACCTGATTCAGTCTGATCTCACCTGATTTAGTCTAACCTCACCTGATTTAGTCTGATCTCACCTGATTCAGTCTGATCTCACCTGATTCAGTCTGACCTCACCTGATCCAGTCTGACCTCACCTGATCCAGTCTGACCTCACCTGATTTAGTCTGACCTCACCTGATCCAGTCTGACCTCACCTGATCCAGTCTGACCTCACCTGATTTAGTCTGACCTCACCTCCTCCAGTCTGACCTCACCTGATCCAGTCTGACCTCACCTGATCCAGTCTGACCTCACCTCCTCCAGTCTGACCTCACCTCCTCCAGTCTGACCTCACCTGTCTGACTGATTCAATAGACCCATGGGTACGAGGTCTCCCTAGCGGTCTACTGAAGTAGAGACATGTCCTGATTCAGACGCCTCATTGCCTGAGGGTAAAACTCTTCTAGAGTCTCTGTTCTGGCCATAATGCAGCAGATCTGTTTTTCCGAGCTCAGCAGGACGACCAGACTGTTTCTGGGGTGGAACTACTCTGCAGTGAGGGCAGACCAGAACCGCAGCAGCGTTCTGCAGCCCTGATCAGTCTCTGCAGGGCTTTATGGTCTTCGGCAGAGCGATTTATAAACCAAGATACAATACAGTATTCATGGTTAGGATGCCCTCCACAACAGCTGTATTCAGTGTGTAGACCAGGGGTGTCCAATGTTTTCAAGAAGCGGGTCAAAATCCACAACCCACAAAATTAAAGTACTTTTCAATTACCGGTAATCACTTTTTTTTTACTTTTACCTGCTTAACAGTACATTTAACATTTCAAATTTAAAAGATGAGAAACAAAGACCTCGTTTTTTGTTTAAGAGGACCAGTAAGTCTTTGTAAACCGAAGACATAAAAGGGTCTCATGCATTTGCCTCAATAAAAGAAAAGCATCAAGTCCTCTGGATCTGATTGGTCAGTTGTTTTCTAGTTTCTTGGTCTGAAAAATATTTTAATCCATCATCAGCAACAAGAACAGGATCTGGGTCACTCTTTCTTTAGTAAAGCTGCTGGATTTAGGCTACTTTTATTAATGGACTTCACAGGTCTGCTTCTTAGTAAAGGCCACTGAGGGTTTGGGGTTTTTTAACATTGAATTTAAAAATCCTGGTTAATGAGACAAATACTTTTTATTATACTTAACCTTTTAACTAGTTCTAATCTATCTGTGTTTTTTGTTTGGTCTTAAAAATCTAAATATAAAAATGTTATCAACATCCTGATGCAACAGTCAGACTGAGGAGATCACAGTTACATGTTTTCTGATTAATTCTTTGCTAAATCTTCAAAGCTGTATGTTTTCTGCCTTTTAAACAAAAAATTATAATAACAATATAATTCTCCAAAAATGAAGTGAGGCATGTACTCTAGGTTGTAAATATTAGAAATGATTATTTTGAGTTTCATGTTTTTTTTTTTTTAACTCAAGCAGATTTTTAAAGTCTGAACTTTGACCTCTCATGTTGTATTCACTTACTCTGATCCTGGCTTGGAAATATGAATTACTGTCAGATTTACTATGTTTATGTATTAGATGTTTTTATCCAAAGCAACTTATAAATCATAATGTAAACAAGAAGTTACCATTGAGGCTAACAACAAACTATTTAGCCTTGTTTCTGTTGCGGGGGTCCGGGATGGGTCAGGGCGGGTGAAGTCGCTATTTTGTCTGTCCCCTTTATAAAACCGGTCCATACAACCGACCCACACTGTGACATTCATGGGACATTCAGTTGAATGTCCCATGAATGTCCCATGAGGTCTGTGGACCGGCTTCAGTTGCCGGTCCACAAACTGGGGGACAGAAAAACGTCACTGCTTACGACAAGACTAAGTAAAATACAAATATGTATCCTAAAGGGTACAAACTACAAAGGTAAAAATTTGTACCCCCATTTAAGGTACAAAATGGTACCTTTTGAGGGTACCATTTTGAACCTTAACTAGGGGTACACATGTTTACCCTTGTAGTTTGTACCTTTTACTAGTCAAACCTGTACCTTAGGGTACAAATTTGTTCCCCTTAGGGGACACATATGTACCCTAAGGAGTATAAATATGTACCTTAAAAGGTACATATTTGTTCCTCTTAGGATATAACCCCCAGTTAAAGGTACAAAACTGTACTTTTGAGGGTACCACCCCAGTGACAAAAAAGGTACAATTCTTGTCCTTTATTTCTGACAGTGTATAGAGGAAACACATCCCCACCAACCTGACAGAGAGTCAACAGTTTAACAAGAAGAATGGAGACGGAAAGCTGTAGTGTCCAGATGTGAAAGAGACTTGTCCACTCAGACTGATGGAGACCTGTCCACTTAGACTGATGGAGACCTGTCCACTCAGACTGATGGAGACATGTCCACTCAGAATGATGGAGACCTGTCCACTCAGACTGATAGAGACCTGTCCACTCAGACTGATGGAGACCTGTCCACTTAGACTGATGGAGACCTGTCCACTCAGTCTGATGGAGACATGTCCACTCAGACTGATGGAGACCTGTCCACTGATAGAGACCTGTCCATTCAGACTGATGGAGACCTGTCCACTGATAGAGACCTGTCCACTCAGACTGATGGAGACCTGTCCACTGATAGAGACCTGTCCACTCAGACTGATGGAGACCTGTCCACTGATAGAGACCTGTCCACTCAGACTGCATGATGGGATTGGAGCCAAAATGGCTTCTACTAAATCCTGACTGGAAGGGGCTGAATGTTTATGTGGTAAAATTGTCATTATTTAGTAGAAATCAGTTTTCACTTTGATATTAAAGGTAGGTTTTGTAAATTGTTTTTTGTCAAATAAGTCAAATTATGTAGATCATGATTAAATTACAAAAATATCAATAAAAGGGTAAAACATTTAAAGGGTGGAAACTTATTATGAGCTCTGTATCTGCAATCGTCATGTCAAGGAATGCTTTCTAAAAACCTCCAAACTATAAAATGTAGTTTGTTAATTTTTAAACCTTTTATTTAACAGAGTTCAAAGGTTTTAAAGCTGCTTCTCTGATCAGTTTTCTTGTTTTCATCAAATTCTAACAAATCTATTCTTCCTCACTTGGGAATGCTTGCTGATGTTGAGAAGCGCAAGTACAAAATGTTCCTGTGAATCACAAAGATCCAGTCAGGTTGCAGACATTACTGCAGGCGTGACTCGTATTGAATGTTAACATGTGTGCACGGTACAAAGGTTTCTATGTATTACGACCAGTCCTGTACTGGCTCATCGATTAAAACACCTCTACAGTCACATTGATTATAAGGAATTGCGAAACTCGTGGTCAATAAAAACAAAGTTTAGTCGTCATCAGTAGATGGAATCAGATTGTACAAAGTGATGCTCTGATGATCCCAGAGATAAAATACAGCAGATAAAAAAACTATTGAACATGTCACAGATGCTCTAAGTAAATTTACTTCTAAAGGTTCTATTGACATGAAGTTCTCTCCATATTCTAAAAGCAATTCATCCAATCGTCACATGCAAATAAATCAAACCATTCATGTCCATCTTATGTGTAATAAAATGGAATGACGCAAGGAAAAAGTATTGAAGACAAGAAGAAAGGAAAGTGCAAGAAGTCCTAAAAAGTCATGACAGCAGCTGAAATCTATCAGTAATTAGAAAGTAATCCTGCCACTTACAGTACAAAGCATTATTAGCTGCATAAGTCCAACTGTTGGCCTATTAAAATGGGGTCTCATTACCAAGGTGTCGCACAAGAAAAATCTCATGATGGATGGAACCAAAGAGCTTCTCAAGACCTTCACAACCCCATTGTTATAAAATGCTGATGGTGTTGGTTGCAGAAGAACTTCTAATCTACTGAAGGTTTGAGTGAGTACTGTTGGACCAAAATCACAACAGTTTTAACACAAACTACTACAACTAGGTGCTCACTGCTTGATTTAGGACAGATGAATGAAAAGAATTATAAGTTTTCCAAAAGTCTAGGACCACTAGTGGGGAGCTTGACCAGGGTGATGGCCTCTACTGGTGCTTTCACATCTGGGTCGGCTCAGTCTGGCCCTGGTAGGGTCAGCCCAGCCCTGCACGACCAGGTTGTGTTCACACAGGAAGTGACCAGGCACGGGCGTTTCTCTCCGCGCCGTCCAGTTCATGCTGGACTAGTTCCTCTGCCAGGACAGGAAGGTTTTAACCTCTCCGTTGCTCCATGGCATATTCTTTGGAGAATTATTCTGAGAACACATCTTCCACGGTTCAAGTCACTTGGAGAATTGCTAGGAATTGATGATAGGTGGAAGTTGTTGGGTTTTGGTGTCATTCTGCGACATCACTTCACACACCGCCAGGCCAATGAGGCAAGCACTGTAGGTAGGCGTAAGACTTCAGCCGGCCAATCAGTCCTCAGTGGGTGTGTTGGATCAGCTCTGTCCCAATCAGACCAATGGGGAGGAGGTCTGGAAAAAACAAATGGTTGGCTCAGCACAGGAAATTCTTATGTGACCCAGATGTGAAAACATTTACCCTACCTGGGCCAGACCGAGCTGACCTAGATGTTGCACCATATTTCAAGAAAGGGGACCAGAAGGTGTGTTCCACTTATAGGGGGATCACACTCCTCAGCCTCCCTGGAAAGGTCTACTCCAACGTACTGAGAGGAGGGTCTGGTTGATGGTTGAATCTTGGATTGAGGAGGAGCAATGTGGTTTTCATCCCGGTCGTGGAACTGTGGACCAGCTCTTTACCCTTGCTAGGGTGATGGAGGGGTCATGGGAGTTTGCCCAACCAATCCTCATATGTTTTGTGGATTTGGAGAAGGCTTATGACCGTGTCCCCAGGGTCACTCTGTGGGGGCGATCCAGGAGTATGGGGTGGATGGTCTTTTTTTTTGAGAGACATTCGGTCCCTGTACCAGAGGAGCGTGAGTTTGGTCCACATAGCTGAAGACCTGTTCCTAGTGAGAATTGGACTCTTCCAGAACTGCCCTTTGTCACTAGTTCTGTTCATAACCTCTACGGAGAGAGATTCTAGGTGCAGCCGTGGTGTGGAGGGTGTCAAGTTTGGAGGCAGAAAATCTAGGCTCTTGCTGGTTGATCTATGTTCCAATCATCACCTATGGTCATAAACTTTGGGCAATGACCAAAAGAACAATATCGTGATTATAAGTGACTGTAATGCATTTCCTCTGCAGGGTGGCCGAGCTCTGCTTTAGAGATAGGATGAGGAGCTCAGACATCCAGGAGGGACCCGGAGTAGAACCGCTGCTCCTCCATATCGAGAGAAGCCAGTTGAGTTTGCTCAGGCCTCTTGTCAGGTAGCCTCCTGGATGCCTCCCTGGGAAGGTGTCTCAGGCATGTCCTACCAGCAGGAAGCCCCGGGGTCCACTCAGGACACGCTGGAGAAAGTACATCTCCTGGCTGGCCTGTGAATGCCTTGGGGTTCCACCAGAGGAGGTGGCCTTGGAGAGGACGGTCTGGGACTTCCTACTTGGGATGCTGCTCCCATGATCCGGACTTGACATAAAAAGCATGTTGTTTCCCAGGTCAAACTGACAAATGATGCACTAAAAACCTTCAGTTCTTCCTCTCAGGTCAGGTTTTAGTTGTGACTGTTCCTCTGTTTTGTTCAGTGTTTGTAAATTAGTTCAGATGTTCCTGCTGCTCATTTCCTGTATGTTTCCAGTTAGGAAAATAAACCCATTGACAGTTAAATGAGTGACTGGCCTCCTTTTCTCTGTTTAAGTTGATCTGTTGTTCGAGAAGTCATAAAACTGAATCTTTTTTTATGCTCTTGGTCAAGGTTTGTTTGCTGACCAATCAGAGTTCAGGGATTCTCAGCAGTGAAAAGCATCAGAGTACAACCTGCACTGTAAAAAAAAAAAAGTAATTTTTACAGTAAAAAACTGGCAGCTGTGGTTGCCAGAATAATTCCGTAAAAAATACTGTGCACATGTAAAAAATTTAACTGAACAAATCATAATTAGATTAAATAATTCGGATGAAAAGCCAAAGGAGATAGAGCCTTTTCATCTGTAGCTTCAAGGTGTCTGTATTACTGTGGTAAACACGGTTTGTTCAGTAAAAATGTTTACGGTTCACAGGATTTTTTACTGAATTTTTCTGGTAACCACAGCTGCCAGTTTTTTACTGTAAAAATTACTTCTTTTTTTTTTTTTACAGTGTGTGTTAAGTTTGATGTCAACAATTGTGTATTTTCTTTCACTTTGTTTGCAGTTGTCGTGTCGCCAGAATGAGGGCAAGAGAAGAGGTGAAAATCATCAACCAGGGTCTGGAGGATGAGATGGTAAAAATCACTTCTTATTTATCTACTTTAAAGCCTGAGCACCAAAGGTGGTGTGAAGGCATGTTGAAAGCATGTCTTAGATTGTTCTTATGTTAAATGATTTTCCTTTCAGAGGGCTTTAAAGAACACTGAATTACCTGAGATTTTGTAACAACCTAGGTGAAGCTCTGAACAGAAGTTAGGGTTAAATGTCTTCACAGCGCCCCCTAAAGATCAGCCTCTTGTACTGTTTTCATGTACAGAAATTACATTTTCAAACTCTCTTAGAGGTATAGCCTGGATCTCGAGATGTTCACAAGTAAAGTCTCAAGAAAAGTTGATTTACTTTTAGGATGCTTGTATCCAAAGCGATCTACAAAAGCTAACCTATCAGAAATGTTGTGATCTGTGGAGGAAACCCACACACACATGGGGAGAATCTGCTAACTCCACACAGAAAGGCCACAGCCAGGAATCAAACCTGTGGCCTTCTTGCTGCGAGGAACCAGTGCTACCAACTGTGCCACCATGCAGCCCAGTAGGGATACTTCGATACCGATACCAGCATCGGGTATCCATCTAATACTGTATTCATGTACTTGTACATTTATAAGTAGGGATGCCCCAAATCCAGATTTTGAAACAGTACAACTAGGAATCCTTACATTTGAATATTTGCTGATACCGAGTACCTATACAAGTAATAATAAATGCCATTGATCTAAATCATCAGAAAAAATAAGACAAATAATAGGTTTACCTTTATAAAATAGTTTTAAACATCTGCAGCAGCAGGCCAGGTTTCAACATGCTAGGACCTGTCAGCTGGTTGCTTCACTATACAATAAAAATCCACATCCATCTGTTTTATCATCCAATCATAACTGTAAACAGAGTCCTTCTGTCTCTCTCTGAGTTAGAAAATATTCTATAAAGGACTGTCTGTTTCTGTTAATCTGTCCTGGACTGGATTTAAAAATTATTTAAAACAGACTGAATAACATCTCCTAGTGTGGAAAAACTAAATAAATAAAATGTAAAACCTTCACACCAAATTTCTCAGCTAGGTGAGTCCTAGTGTGGAGAATTACTTTTAGATAGATAAATAAATACACAAATGAACTGCTGTAGGGCTTCAATGTGCCTTTGATTATATGATGTAACAGCTTTCCATACTTGCAGTGGTCACAGCTTCAAAATTTCCACCAGCTGGTTAGAACCAAACCAGTGGCTCTCTCTGTTTTACTGACGTAGAGGTTGATGTAGAAGCTTTAATCAGCTCTACTGGTTTCTTCTGGGCAGCTGTTTGCAAAATGCAGCTAAACAAAACATGCTAACGCTTTGGGACTATGAGGATTCAGACTGTGTGTACTACTGCTACCCAACAACAACACAACAACTACTACTACTACGAGGCATGTAGCTCAGTAGGTAGAGTGGCCGTCTGGCAACCAGAGGGTCGCTGGTTTGATCCCAGCTCCAGCTGGGTTACCTCGTCGTCGTGTCCCTGGGCAAGACACCTACTGGTGGTGGTCGGAGGGACTTGTCAGGTGCTGGTGCGTGGCATCCACGCCTCTCTCCGTCAGTGTGCCCCAGGGCAGCTGTAACTTATCACCACCAGTGTGTGAATGTGTGAGTGAATGACTGACTGTTGTGTTGTACAGCGCTTTGGGGCGTGTAGAACACTCTAGAAAGTGCTCTATAAATACAGGACGTTTACCATTTACTACACTTGTAAGTTGACTCCATTTGCTCCAGTATTAGCTCCAGTTAGCTGCTGGTATGGTTCGCTGCAGCTCTGCTGAGAGCTGAGCGTCACGCAGGTGATGATGATTTGTTGACTGAATGTAAAACGCTGATATTTATTGAATATCATGAAGTTTTATAGTAATAAACTGGTCGTTTTGAGTTGTAAAGTTCTGCTGTGGATGCTTTCAATCAGACATCAGTGCATTAAAGTGTGGTTCTGTGCAGGAGGTGTGGGGGTATCGTCCCTGTCTGTGGAAGATGGTCCTGGTGGGCGTGGGGGCCGTTTGCTCCGGGGGTCTCTTACTGCTGCTGCTCTACTGGCTGCCTGAGTGGGGTGTTAAGAGTACATGCACACACACCTCGCTGAGGGATGCTCAAACACTGCTGCTCAGGACAACGGTAGGAAAACAAACCACCGTGCTGTGGGTTTAGAGTTTTTAATAATGACATCATCTCTAGGAATTAAACTCGTAAAGGTAAAGATGACCTTGAATGGATATTTGGGTCATTCTGAAGTGGCATTCTATCAGTTCTTTTTATCTTCAGTAAGATCTTACCCATTGGTGACATCACTCAAAGAGGGTGGAGTCTCTAGAAACAGGAAGTAGTCCTCTGACTGGAGCAATACTCATGGCTCAGATCAGGAGAGACACTGCTGCTAATTTTTGGGTATTTGAAACAACTACTTCCTGTTTCTAGAGACCCCACCCACTTTGAGTGATGTCACCAGTAGGCGCGGTCCTAATTGTAGATAAAATAACTGATACGGGTACTGTTATTACAGAATTTGTTGTAAACATCATTTATTGTGATGATCACAGGATGACTTTAAGCAGTGGTTTCGAGTCAAAGCCCAGGTGATTCTGGCTCCTGGGAGGAAACCCTTCATTGATCTGGATCTGCAGCCCAAAGCTCAGCTCCCAAACGGAGACATAGACTATAACGTCTGCTCTGTGGATCATCTTCCTAATGATCAGCAGGTTCCGGTACTTTATACTGAAGGAGTACTTTTGGTTCTGATGTCTGTTTCCTGTGTAACATTTGGCTTCTCCTCCTGTAGATAAAATACTTCAGACACCACAGTGCTGAGTACTACTGGAATGATGTGATGCAGAACTTTGAGTTATATCAGTAAGTCTCTCACTGCACATCAAACAACATTTAGTGGACTTTAATTGTGAAAAACCATCTAGAATGAGCTGAATGGCTGTCATAGAAACAGTCCAACCCTAAAGGATTCATCCTGCAGCAAACAGACAGGCAGCACCGGGTTTGAATGTGTATAATAAAACTCTTTAATCACTGGATGTTCATCTACCTAATTCAAGATGGCTGCCACAGCTGATCAACTTCAGTAAATACAGAAATGGCTTCAACTCGGTCAGTTTTCCAGTTGTAGAGCTGACTTTGTTGTGGCTGTAGTTGTGACTCATCTGTATCTGATTACTAGACCTGCTTTTTGTTGTTGTTGAAAAGTGAAGCCAGACGTCACCTGTTCAGTGCTGCCATGCTGTGAACCAGACTCTGAGCAATGTGAATGTGCAGCCTATTCCCCCACAAACCATCGTTTTTAAAGACACTATGTAACTTTTTCATATTTTAAAATCTTTTTCTTGAGCCAGTCTGTGCTAATATGACTCTTTACAGGTTAATGAAAAGTCACTCAGCTCCATCTGCTGCTTGGATCCAGAATACCACGTTTGTAACTTCAGAGTCTCTGGTCCGGTGTCCTGATGTCTCATAAAATCACGTATCTCGCGAGGGTTAGGCTAATCCAATGTGGCTAGCTGTTACGCTAGCGCCGGCGCGTTTTTAGCTCATGATCTCTGTTTTTTTTTAAATCTCTCCCTGCTTGAACACAGCTGATTTCTTTGAATGAGTGATGAACCGCTGCAGTAGAAAGCTGTGAAGGCTGAGGAGACATTTCAACAGTTAGATTTAGGTGTTTCTGAGCAGAGACAATGCTAACGTTTTTACCACAGTGATTTAAAACAGACACTAGGGGGTGCTAAAAACAAGCTAAACTACATAGTATGATCAAATAACTAATTATAGTTAAATTATTATTTATTAGAAGGTTAAGTCTACAAGAATCAACAAGAGTCCGCGTGTTGAAAACATTTATTTGAGGTGTATTTTTATTTCCTAAAGACGGCAAGGTCCCATTTTTTTTACAGGAAGGGGGCAAGACCTAAAACGTGCACCGGAACCAGGCACTAAGTCTAAGTTGTGTCTGACTGGCTTTAATTAGGGCTGATTATAGAGAAAGTCAGTGAACGTTTTAGGAACTGGTTGGGTCTGAACTGTGACTGCAGTAGAAATGAAAACCATGCGCTGTTTTCTAGAGGCCTTGAGGATGTGAAGGTCAGCTGTGCATGCATCCACTCTGAACACAGCTCTGGGCTTTCTAAAGCCCTGCAGGACTACAGGTACTGGTACAGCTCAGCGTTTACTGTTTCTACTGGTTAGGAGGACAAAGGAAAGTTGTGAAGAAGTGGTTTTGGATTCTTTCAGGAGGTTGTTTTTTGGGGAGAATGAGATCGCTGTCAGAGTTCCCTCTCTCTTCAAGCTCCTCATAAAGGAGGTGAGTGTTCAACCTCTGGTCTGGAATCTCTTCTTTTTCTAACCAGTTCTGCTCCTCATGGTTCCTGTTTGTTTGTTTTATTTCCCACCAGGTTTTGAACCCTTTTTACATCTTTCAGCTCTTCAGTGTCATTCTGTGGAGCATTGAGGACTACTACTACTACGCTACAGCCATCGTTTTCATGTCTGTCATATCCATAGCTACCTCACTCTACACTATTAGAAAGGTGAGTCACCAGATCTTAGTGCTTATTGATGAGCTTTTTGTTTTTAGAGTTGAATCCTCTTTTGTTTCTTTGTAGTAAGTAGATGATTAGATATTCTGATTGGTGTCTCACTGTCCACCAGGAGATTCATGACACTTTGACGTGTTTTCAGATAAACGTTCCTCCCTCTCTGAATCAGCAGCTCTCTTGTTTCAGCAATACGTGATGCTACACGACATGGTGGCGACTCACAGTGTGGTCCGTGTTTCTGTGTGCAGAGGGACTAAAGGCATGCTTTTCATCTTTACACACGTTGAATCTTACAGGGATGTTTGGGTCACTTTGAAGTGCTGTTACATCTGCTATTTATCCCCATCCACTGGTGACATCACTCAAAGCAGGAGGAGGCTCTAGAAACAGGAAGTAGTTATCTGAGTACAACCAGTGCTTAATTTTCAGGTTTAAAACAACTCTTGCTCAAAGTATGTGAACTTCTACAGTTTCACCTGTTCTTTGTGGTAAATTAAGAGTTTTCTCCTAAACGTTTTGGTGTTTTTCCCACCAAATCATGAATTTAAAATGTCTGAAAATATATTTTTTATTGCAGTAAATGTACTTTTTTTTACTTGTTGGGAGGAGTCCCCCTGGGAGGATGTTTTGGTCACGTTCTTTACTTGTGGCTGTTCTGAGGTTAAACTGTGAGTGAGTCCACTCCCTTGGGTGAGAAGCAACCAACACATGAATGATCTCAGGACTGATGGGAGCTCACTGTTTCTTCTCCAGAAAATCCTTTTTCTAGATGTTGCAAACAGAGAAAACAAGTTCCTCCAGTCCTCAGCAGTTCAATCCCTGGACCTTTAGCGGAACATCAGTCTGTCCTGGTGGTTTTCATAGGAGGAATTAAAGTTAGATTGTTTCAACCAAAGAACATAAAAAAGTCTCTTCTACTGTGGTGGTAGCAGCTCAGTAGGTAGAGCGTTTGTCTTACAACTGGAGGGTTGTCAGTGTGAACCCCGCTCTGGCTGGGTCACTTTAATGAGACCCTTCATCCTCATCACCTGTTGGTGGTGCTCAGAGGGTCTGGTAGTAGCACCTGCGTCTGGTCGTTTCTCCTCTATGACTACAATGTAGCTCACTGCCGTCAGCGTGTGAGTGACTGACTGATGTAAAGCTCTTTGTAGTCCATGACTGTACAAATGTGGGAGATATACACGCTGACTACTTCCTGTTTAAATAGACCCCACCCACTTTGAGTGATGTCACCAGTGGTTGTGGCTCTTCCTGTGTAATCGATAGAACGCCACTTTAAAATGACCCAAATATCTCTCGAAGACAGGAGATTCTCTCCACCTCACTAAAACCTCCTTTTCTCATTGACGTCACCCCAGATATCGAACAGGCCATGTCTACAGAGCTCGTGCCCGGTGATGTCATTGCTGTTCCAGCGAATGGGATGGTGATGCCCTGCGACGCCGTCCTTTTTCAGGGGACCTGTGTTGTTAACGAGAGCATGCTGACAGGTGAGGGTGCTACATGACGTCTGTCCTGTTTAACCCTTTACCTGACAAGTCAACTTCCTTCTGTGTGCACTGAACGTAACAAGAAAAAATACAATTTTTTAACTAAAGAAATTCTAAAAATTTATGAATATGTTTTATTTAAAGTTCAACAATATTACTATACATGATTACTACTTTAATTGTAATACTACTTTTAAATGATTAATTTATATTATATTATTATTACCCATATTGCTCTAAATGAATGAAAATAAAAAATTTACATTTAAATTTTCAGAGTAGTGTACCTGCTGCTGTAGTATAGTAATATCAGAGCCAGAGAGATGAGGGGGAGCTCTGTCAGAGCACTGCTGCTCCTCCTCAGAAAAAAGACTTAACTAAGGTACTTCGAGGATGTGGTTAGGATGCCTCCCGGCTGTCTTCTTCTGGAGGATTTCTGGGCACATCCCACTGGATGGAGATCCCAGGTCAGACCCAGAACCTGCTGGAGGATTATTTATTCTCTCTGGTCTGGGAACATCTTGGAATCTTCCAGGAAGACCTGGGGAGTGTGGCTGCAAACGGGGATGTCTGGGCTTCCTTCATGGACCTGATACCTTTCAAATATTCATAGATTTAATTTTCTTTACCTTGATAATGGAACAAAAAGAACAATAAAGTAACAGTGGTCAAAAGTAAATATTTACCAAAACACCATAAGTGTGCCAACTAAATCAAATGTAGACAATAATAATTGTGAATGTACAGAGTCTTGAGTACAGAACTCTACGCTTTGGTACTTTTTACCTGAAGGCTGAAGAGGGGGTGTGAAGGACAGAAGGAGGACATCAGTGTTGAAGGGTCTTCCAACAGGAAGCCATTGAGTCTCCGTACTGCGCAGCGATGCAGCCAGTGAGGACATTCTGATTGGTCCCTTGAAAGAATGGGTTATGAACTTGATGGGTGAAGGGACTCTGCTCTTCCCACTTTGTAAAGGAAGTAGAGGCGAGTTTAAACCTTTTTGGCCAGTGATGTGGTATTGTTAGATAAAGAGAGGTTCTCTGACACATGCACTCTCAAGACCTCAGTGCTGTACGCCATCCACACCTTCACCGTCGATGATCAGTGGAGGATGCTGTGAATCCTGTCTCCTAAAGTCCACCACAACCTCCTTGGTCTCCCCCACATTCAGGAAAGTTTATTTGTATGCTACTAGACCAGTTGCTTCATCTCATTTCTGTAGTGTTTAATTGTCAGTGATGAGGCCAATCACAGTTGTGTCATCTGAAACCTTGACAACATGGTGCTACAGGTTGGGTCACAATTATCAATCAGCGAGGTAAAGAGCAGTGGGCTGAGTACACACCCCTGAGGGACCCCTTTGGTCAGCCTGATGGTCTTGAAGGCATTATAAAGGCTAATTCACAGTGCCAGGGGCAGCCCTGCACTGGAGCAAAGTACCAGAGACGTTCTGCACACAAACCGAAGGCTGTGTGAATAGCAGTCCGTACGGAAACTGGACCGCTTCCGTTCTGCAGGCGGTATGAATTAGGTGTACCTGACCCCTAACCTGACCTTGGATAGGCAATGAAAGATGGATGAATTGATAGATAGATGAATGAATGGAAGAATAAATTCTGAAAGCATTTTCCAACTTTTTAATTAAAAATAGTTAATGTTACCAATGAGGGATCAAATAATTGGTGGAGGTCACTGGATTACATGTGATCTGTTCAAATGACTACATTAATCACAAGGTATTGTGCATAAACCCATAGAAGAACACTGGAAGAAGCTTATTGAGAAGTTGAGTATGCCTCAGTCATCATTATCCAACATATTTGGACTTGAGTTGTTGAAATCTCACATGTCAGGATAAAGTAGAGATTCACAGTTAGAATAAAAGGCCTTCAAGACCCGAATACCCTCAAAATCAGACCTTCTAAACAAGCATGGCAGTTTTCACACATTTAAAGTCATCATTAGTAGTATGCATGAAAAAGTAGGATTAGGACTTCAAAATGAACCAGAGAAAACTTCTGCAGAAGTCTCTACCAGCCTAAAAAATGTCATGTCCTCTGCTGGTGTTGGTCCACTGTGTTTCTGAAGTCCACAGTCAGCTCAGCCTCTACCAGGACATGTTGGAGACCTCCATGCTTCCTTCTGCTGACCAGCTTTATGGAGATGCTGGTTTTATTTTCCAGCAGGACTTGGTTCCTGCCCACACTAGCAAAGGTACCAAAAGCTGCTTCAATGACCACATGGTGTTACTGAGCTCAGATTGGCCAGCAGACTCTCCTGACCTCTGAACCTCTAGAGAACCTGTGGGGAATTATCAAGAGGAAGATGAGAGACACCAGACCCAACAATGTAGATGAGCTGAAGGCTGCTGTCAGAGCTACCTGGGCTTCATTAAACCTCAGCAGCTCCACCATTATCTCCTCCATGACACCAAGCATTGTTGCAGGAAGTCATGAAAAAGGAGGTCCAACCAAGCGTTGAGTGCATAAAAATGAACAGACTTTTCAGAAGCCTGAGATTTCGGTTTAAAATATATTTTTATTGGTCTGATGTAATATTCTAATTTTCTGAGAAACTGAATTTTAGGTGTTCATTATCTGTAGCCATGATCATCAACATTACAAGAAATAAAGGCTTGAAATGGTTCGTGCCATGTGTCATAAATCTATAATGGGCTGACTGTGGATCAGGGGAAGAGGAGGTCTACCAGGGTTCAATGCCAGCCATGTGTCGAAGTAACCTTTGGTAAAATACTGAACCCCAACTGCCCTCACGTTTCCCTTGGAAAAGAGGTTCTTATTCTCAATGGGACATTACCTGAATAAACATATATAATCTATGAATTCTACTTTCTAAAATGAGTGACAAAAATATTTTGCAATATTCATATTTTTGAGATGTATTTGTATGTCCCTTTAGGTGAGAGTGTTCCAGTGACCAAAACCAGTCTGCCCAGTTCAGGTGAAGAGGCAGCTATGCGCTACAGCGTGGAGGAACATAAGAGACACACTTTGTTCTGTGGTACTCATGTTATCCAGACCCGTTACTACTCAGGTGAACTGGTGAAGGCGGTTGTGGTCCGAACAGGTGAGACCATCGACTGACTTTTACATTTTCAGCGTTAAAACACAAAAACTACAAACTCAAAGGAAGAAAATGATGTTCCTACAGGTTTTCGAACAGAAAAGGGTCAGCTGGTGCGCTCCATCCTCTACCCTAAACCCACAGACTTCAAGCTGTACCGAGATGCCTACCTGTTCCTGCTGTGCCTGGTCGGGGTGGCGGGGATCGGCTTCATCTACACCATCATCTTCAGCATCATGAGCAGGGTATCAATGCTGTTTGTCTTCTCTGGAACGTCGTCTTAAACCTGGTGAATCTAGGTTGTTCACTTTTATTTTTGTTCAACTTTTTAAGGTTCCAGCTAAAACCATCATCATTGAATCTCTGGACATCGTCACCATCACCGTCCCGCCGGCCTTACCGGCAGCCATGACAGCCGGTATCGTGTACGCCCAGCGGCGTCTGAAGCGTGCCGGAATCTTCTGCATCAGCCCCCAGAGGATCAACATGTGTGGCCAGCTCAACCTGGTCTGCTTCGACAAGGTGGCTTTATTCACTTGATTCCTGAGTGTCTACTCATGTTGGGTTCAGGGTTTTAATTTGACCTCAGAATCTGGGTGATATTAAAAAAATTATTGTTGTATTTTTCTTTACATTGAAAGATTTAAAGAATTATCACAAAAATATTTCAAATCAAGTTTAGATTTTAACGCTTAGCTCATTAAATCTCCTTACATTTCGTTGGCACCTTTTTGATTTCTCTTCTCACCTTTTTGTTTTATAATCTTGTCCTGCTTAATTATTTTTTCTTTAACTTTAGAAGAGCTGTGTGTTTGTTACTGTCAGTTTCGAGGTTGATAGGTCATCTCTTATGCTTTTCCATATTCTTCTTTACAGTTTCTTATGCTTATTTTATATTTTTCATATTTTTACCTTTGCACTGTATGTATCTGTATGCTTCATCTTTCTCTGTCATTTTGCTGCTGGTGCATCTGAACTTCACCAGACAATAAAGGTAAATTCTACTCTATTCTTCTATTCCTTTATTCCCACTTGTCATTTTCTAACACTTTAGGCAGTTAGAACGGTGGGTCTGAGTGCATTACGATGTCGGAGCACATTTTGTTCTGCGACAGAGGAATTATGGTACTGTATTTTTGAGCATGGTGTACTTGGGCATGGTGTTCTTGAGTATGGTGTACTTGGGCATGGTGTTCTTGAGTATGGTGTACTTGGGCATGGTGTTCTTGAGTATGGTGTACTTGGGCATGGTGTTCTTGAGTATGGTGTACTTGGGCATGGTGTTCTTGAGTATGGTGTACTTGAGCATGGTGTACTTGAGCATGGTGTACTTGAGCATGGTATACTTTTCCTGTTGCATAATCGAGTTTTTTGAAGCTGTGGCATGAAAGACTGCATCCTCTTAGGCAACAGAGTGGACAGGCAGGGAGAAAAGTGACCAACAACAAGCAAACATAAGACAAAAATGATTTTAAAAAAGAATGGGGGAACAAAAGGAGAGAGAGCAGTTGGGGGGGGGGGGGTGGTTAGGGACACACATACTGCTCCGCCAGCACGCACACAGACACCTGCAGCACCACCACATGGACCCAAGACCCCAAGACCATACCTCACCAAGCAAAAACACACCCCACGTGGGCCCCCAGGAGCATCCCCAGGGCCCTCAGTGGGGAGGGGCCACTGTTGGGTTGCCCCAACCATCTTCCCCTCACTCCAGTCCCAGGCCAAGCACCCCAAAGTCCTAGTTGCGGGGCAGCATCATAATCCAGCCCCCTCCACCTGCTCCTCAGGCAAGACCCAAATACACTCCTAGGCCAGCCTGGAGATGTACTATCTCCTACTTGTCCTGGGTCGACCTGGGGGCCTTCTGCCAGCAGGACATGCCCAAAACACCTCACCAGGGAGGTGTGCAGGAGGCATCCAGACAAGATGTCTGAACAACCTCAACCCAGCCACCTTGCGAAGGAAACTTATTTCAGCCGCTTGTATTTGCAATCTTGTTCTTTCTGTCATTACCTCATAACCATAGGTGAAGATTGGAAAATAGATCAATCGGTAAATTGAGAGTCTTGTTTTCTGGCCAGCTCCTTCTTCACCACAACAGACTGGTTGAGCTCCGCAATCTGCCTGTCCATCTCTCTTTTTCACACTTGTGAACAAGACCCTGAGTTACTTAAACTTCTCCACCTGAGTGTAGGAGTTAGCAATCCACCCTTTTCAGGCTGAGAACATGGTCTCAGATTTGAATGTGCTGATCCTCATCACAGTTGCTTTACACTCAACTGTGAACACCCCCAGGAAGAGCTGAAGGTCATAGCTTGATGAAGCTAGGAGAATCACATCATCTACAAAAAGCAGAACTGAGATCGTCCCCAAAGGATCTGAACAGAACCGGTGATAAAGGGCAGCCCTGGAGGAGTCCAACCCTCACCGGGAACAGCTCCGACTTACTGCTGGCTATGCAGACCAGACTCACTCCTCTGGTACAGGGACTGAATGGCCTTTAGCAAAAAGCCATTCAGTCCATACTCCTTGAGACCCCCCCCCAAGCAGATGTGGACAGGAAACCTGGACACAAAGCTGGTGAGATGGTAACATGATGAATTTAAGACACATTTTCAGACTTGTAGACCCTCATACACACACAGAACCTGCGCATCACCGGTGCTCCTGCAGCTTCTGACCACTCTAGGTCTCTTTCAACCTGTGCTTTCAGCAGGAACTATCAAACAGATTGGCTGATATTTGTTTGATAGGATGAAAAACATGACATTCCCTGCCTGATGCCTCATCTTATTTCATCTCGCCTCGTCTGCTTCTGCCTATCCGGGTCTGGGTCACGGGGGCAGCATCCAAACTATGGAGTCCCAGACCGTTATCGTTAGATCGACCGGTAAATCGAGAGCCTTGCTTTCCAACTCAGCTCCTTCTTCACCACAACAGACCGGTTCAGTGTTCGTATCACTGCAGACGCTGGCCCAATCCGCCTGTCGATCTCCCGCTCCCTCCTTCCCTCACTCATGAACAAGACCCCGAGATACTTGAACTCCTCCACTTGAGTTGGAGTTGGCAAGCCACCCTTTTCCAGCCAATAACCATGTTCTCAGACTTGGAGGTGCTGATCCTCATCCTAGCCACTTCACACTCTGCTACAATTGTCCCCAGCAAGAGCTGAAGGTCAGAGCCTGGTGAAGCTAGGAGGACCACA
Organism: Callopanchax toddi; assembly: GCA_006937965.1. Taxonomy (NCBI): domain Eukaryota; kingdom Metazoa; phylum Chordata; class Actinopteri; order Cyprinodontiformes; family Nothobranchiidae; genus Callopanchax; species Callopanchax toddi. Next base: position 204,316 of record SSNR01000334.1, read on the forward strand.
TCATCTGCAAAAAGCAGAGATGAAATTCTCTGACACGGTCATAAGCCTTCTCCAAATCCATTAAACACATGTGGATTGGTCGGGCAAACTCCCATGACCCCTCCATCATCCTAGCAAAGGTAAAGAGCTGGTCCACAGTTCCACGACCAGGATGAAAACCACCTTGCTCCTCTTCTATCTGAGATTCATCGACTGGACCCTCCTCTCCAGTACCTTGGAGTCGACCTTTCCAGGGAGGCTGAGGTGTGTGATCCACTATAGTTGGAACACACCCTCTGGTCCCCCTTCTTAAAAATGGAGACCACCACCCCGGTCTGCCACTCCACAGGAGCTGCCCCCGATGACCACGCAATGTTGCACAGATGTGTCAACCAAGACAGTCCTACATCATCCATCACCTTGAGAGACCCAGGCCAAATCTCATCCACCCCCGGGGCTCCGCCGCTGTGTGGGATTGAGGAGCTCCTCAAAGTATTCCTTCCACCGCCCGCTCCAGTTGACAACAGCAGCTCCCCGTCCCCACTGTAAACAGTGTGAGCGAGTGGCTGTTTTCTTCCCCTAAAGCACCAGATGGTTTGCCAGAACCTTTTTGGAGACTCTTCATGGAAGTGAAATCAAAAAGCCAGAGTAGTGGCCTGATGCCGCTTTTGATTAAATGACATGTTTTCATTAAATGTTCCCCTTAGTTCCTGCACTCTCTCTCTGTCACACCGACAGCGCTGCAGCGACCGGTGACACTCGGAGCACTTCCGTGTACTCATGATGCGTCAACATGTGATCACCAAATAAAACATTTTCCCATTCCTACACCTCACTTTGTACAAGCACTTTGATTTCAGTCTCTGTAAAATTACATTTTCCAAACCTCATTGTTGTCACAATTCCCTGTTAAATGTCTGGAATTTACCAGCTTCTGTACATATACAGTAAATAACTCATGAGGTACTTTGCATTGACCATATATGGCAGAATGTGGGTGTGTAGGAGGAGGGTTATGATCCAAAAACAGCTGAGAACAGTTCTAGGTATGAGAGCAATTTATAGAGCAGAATTGCATAGATCTGTGTGTATGCAGAGTTTTATAGGTCGGAAATGAACTTTGCATAAGCACATTTTTTTGCTGAGCTTAAGTATGTTTTTAGTAAAGATTCTATGCAAAGTTTTATATATGAGGCCTCTGGTCCACAGTTCAAAGGCCAGGATAAAAACATCTAAAAATGGCCTTATTACTGTATGGTGAATTAATAAAACGTAAACAATTCAAAACAACATATCCTACATTTAAAAGTTCAAAAGAAAATCCCATACTTTATTAAAGGGATGTTTGAGTCATTCTTTGTTATCTATCCACTATAAGAACCACACCCACTGGTGACATCATTCAAAGTGGGTGGAGCCTCAAGGAATAGGAAGTAGTCCTCGTATTGTAGGATATGAGGATGTAGAGCAGGAGCAAAGAGGAGAGAGAGGAAGATGAATTTAAAGTATCACTTCCATCCATCATAACGTGAGATCACAGCCCAGTTCCTGTCCACAGATACAACAGCCAACAATGACTTTATGAAAAAACATGAATGAGTTACTTAAAACAACTATTTTCCATCTGGGATTAATAAAGTAGATTTGATTTGATAAAATGTCATGTTTTTGATATTTCTGTTTAGTGAGAAAATAGAAATGCTTTTGTTATTATGGTAAAAGCCGTTACAGCATGCTATTTATCTGATTAAGCAGCAAACAGAAAATTTGACCTCAGGGTCTGGAAACTTCCAGTAGTTGGAGTTCAGTGTAACAGGCTGTGGATGTATTGGCTGGAACACAATGCTTTCATTTGGCTTTAAAGAGGAAATGCAGTTTCACATGTGTTCCTACCATTTTGTTAACAAGCTGCCAGTGAGTTCTGATAAAGAAAGGAGTTTAAGAGATTAGCATGATTTAAAGTTGAGTTACAGTCTGGGTTGCACAGACATCACATTGTTGTTTTTTTTGTCCCACAGACTGGAACTCTCACCGAGGACGGCTTGGACCTGTGGGGCATTCAGAGAGCAGAAGATGGCAGGTAGGAGGGAGGCTTCAGTTACGCAGTCATAAATGCAGATCATCAGCAGACGTCTACAATCTGCCACATATACTGTGATGTTATAAGATTCTTTATGTTTTTTTCCCAAGTTCTGCCCATTTGCAGGTCAACCAGTCAAATCAGTGCATGGATTAGGACAGATGTATTTACAGTTTTTGCATCTTTGCCCAAATTTGTGACTGGATTATCCAGTTACCAATTACCCTGACTAAAACTCTGCAGTAAGGCTTTTAACTGGAACAAACAGAAAATAACACTTCTGATTCAGCAGCTGTATTTACACACACACTCGTTATTACAGAAAACTTAAAGGATGTTTTAGCTTTAATGTAACTTTTTGAACTTATATTGTTTTTATCCTCATCTGAGACCATTTTTTCTCTGATCGTTTGTTTCCGTCACAGCTTTTCTCCACCAGAGTCTGAAGCAGCTGAAGGGCGTTTGGTGAACACCACGTTCGTGGCCTGCATGGCGACATGCCACTCACTGACTAAGATAGAGGGCGAGCTCTCTGGAGACCCTTTAGACCTGAAGATGTTTGCTGCTACAGGCTGGGTGAGCACAGGGTTAGGAGCAGAAGATTTAAACAGCATTAAACTCAGGGATGAACTTGCTGAGACAAGTTTCCTCCTGATGGCTCATCACCACTGAGTGTCATTCTGTCTTTGTTTAGATATTAGAAGAGCCAACAGAGGAAGAGACTGCGCTCCACAATCCGTTAATGCCCACAGTGGTTCGGCCTCCAAAGAGACCCACAGCTGAAGCCAACCAGAACCATGCTCACACCCAGAACCAGGTCCAAAGATTACATCACCTTATTCTAAACAAAATAATATTCTATACATATGGACATCCAAAAAAGAAGAGTACTTCCTGTTTCTAGAGGCTCCACCCACTTTGAGTGATGTCACCAGTGACTGTGGTTCTAACTGTAAAATAACAGAATGCCTCTTCAAAATGACTTAAAGCTGCACTGTGTAATCTTCTAACGAGCTAGGTATCGCTAGTTATTTATCACAAACACGTCTCAGAGCTCTCACCCCTCCCGTCAGGTATAATCCTTATGCTGCGCCTCCTCCGGACGTGGGACAGCACATTGCCACAGTAACAATAGAGAGCAAAACACCAGCTGTTGAAACGCTAGTGTTCCCCCTGGTTTTTCCTCTTTCTACGTCCAAACGTTTTTTGTTTTCTGCTAGCTGAAAAGGTGTTTTTCTTTTTGGGACTCTGGGATTTTTTCCTTAAATTGAAGCGCTACCAGCTGCCTATTTCTGTCTTTCTCTCACTTCCGGGATGTTCTGCTTTAAAATGCTCCAGCATGCATTAATGGAGGATCCAAGCAGTGAGGAAGTGAGGCTCTTCGGTGAGACAGACAGCCGAATTGTCCAATAGTTGCTTTCGGTCCGAAACGTATGATTGGCTGAGTTTTTTAGAGACCTGCAAGAAAACCACTTTATTGATTTATTTGGGTTTTTTTTATTGCCACAATATATTTAAAGCGGCTCTCTGGAGCATTTTTCTCTGTATCAAAGTTTTCTAAATGTTTTAAATGATATTTCAGGTCTAAACTATGATCTATGGGTTGAGTTCCACAACATCTGTCATTCTGATGAAGACCCTCCTTCCTCCTAGAGACCCCTTTCCATTATTTCTTGCCGCCGACATTTTTTAGCCAATGAAATTCAAATTTCTGCATTCTCTCAACATGCATGCGCATCGACCAAACCTGTACCAGTAGGGGGCGCTGTCGTACAGGACGCTCCGTGTGTTTCTCTGTTTGCGTCTCAGCCTCACGGCTCATTTCTACTAAAAACCTACCCATTCTCCAGCTAAAGACGGGTTTATTTTTATTTTTAAACCTTTCACCTCACAGAATGGCAAGGCTTGACAGGGTTACGCGTTTATTTTGGTCAGAAAGTTCATCCAGGGCCGAGTCAAGTTCAGCTTCAGAGTCCAGCAGCAGCTCTCTGCTAACAGAGCTAATATCAGAAGCAGCAGGGACAGAGAGGGCTCATCAGACCCTCGTAGTGTTGTTGGAATAAGATTGTGAACTGTGAGTGATTAAACCCTACACATTGAGCGGTACAGTTCATGCCCGCAACGTATATGCGCTGTGTGCACGCGCGACCGGACGCGCGTGTTGAGATGTTTTGAGGAGGAGCCTTTGGACGCTAGATTCAAAAACTGCTGTCTTGATGAAATCCTCCAGAATGCGGCTTTAAAGCTTTACTATGTTGGAACGTTGTTAAAAGGCATTAAAAAAAAGTTTTAAGCTACATTGTACAGCAACAATCTACAAAATGTCTCAAAGGTTTCATTCAGTGGTATCTTATAAACCATTAAAGCCATACTCAGTAGCCAGGTAAACAAACGAGGTCTCGCTAGCTAGTTTACAGAAACACGTCTCGGTGAACTCACCCCTCCCGTCGGGTAAAACCCATACGCCAGCCTCCCGCGGACATTGGGACCACGGTTTGCAAAGGTGACAAAGCAGAGTATAACTTCAGCCGCAGAAATGTTCCCCCAGCTTTTCCTCTTTTCACCTCCAAACGTTTTTAGTTTTCTGCTAGCTGAAAAGGTGCTTTTTTGGGGGGACTCTGGTATTTTTATCTTAAAATGGAAGTACTAACCGCCGGCTCTCTGTCCTACTTCTACTTTCACTTTCACTTCCGGGATGTTCTGCCCCAAAATGTGTCCGGGCGGATTAATGCCAATCCAAGCAGTGAGGAAATGCGGCAGACAGACCGCTGGATTGTCCAATCCTATCGTTCGGTCCAAACGATAGGATTGGCTGAAGTTTTTAGAGAACTGTGAGACAACTACTTTATTGATTTCTTTTTTTTTTTTTTTTTATCTCCACAATATTTTTATGGCTATACTATATTAGAACGTTGTTAAGAGGCTTTAAAAAAAATGTTAAAAGCTACATTGTTTACCTGGCTACGAGTATGGCTTTAACCACCACCATGTTTGTATAACGTGGATCTTTTCCAGAAATAGGAAGGAATTCCTGGACTTCACCTCTGGTGAGATCAGCAATGTAAATGTTTATAAAATAATATAAATGAACTTTAGGAGATTAGAGCTGTTTTAAAATGTTGTTTGATTTTATTAACGCAAACAGGCAGCTTGATCTAGTTTAGAGGTCACTAGCAGGCGGGCCGTGGTCCAGGGGGAGTGTGCACACCAGGGAGACACTCAAGCGCTACTGCGGGGTTGCTGCGGCACGCCCTCTCCGCTCCCCATAATCTGAGTGGCTCGTTCTAAAATCTGAACTTCCTGTTGCGACGCATGCTCGTATGTCTGCAAGTGCTCACACGCGCTTACAGTGCCTTGTCATCAGCACACACACACACCCCTCCCAGGACCAATTCACAACAAAGGCAACGCCCCCCCTCCCTGGACCGGGGGCCAGGTCATCCACATCATTTATCTCAAACTGACACTTTGTCCACTTTGAGTTTTGATTGCTGTAAGCGTTTTGATTAAGATGATGAAATAGTGTTTGTGTGTCAGTGACAAAGTGCTGGTGTGGATGTCTTTGTTTATATTTTATGATCAGTGTGTTCATGGATATAAAGAAGTTAACATGTTTTTTTTTTTTATTCCAGGAGATTTTGGGATATTCTGTAAGTTTCCTCTTTTTAAATAAAACATAATTATAAATCAACAAAGGTATTTTTAGAATTCAGGGCGTTTTCACACCTGTAGTTGGCTTCCTCTGGTCGGAATCAGGTCATATTTGTTTAATTTGTAGTTTTTTTCTGTTGTTTGGGTTCTTTTCACGCAGCGACTGTTTGACTATTTGAACTCCTCAGTGTTTTTTATACATCAGAGATGATAAATCTAGTCATTTGCTCAAACATCAGTGAAGTAACAGACTTTGTTGATTGAGCCCTTGCTTCATTTTCAGCTAGCTAGGAGCTACCTGGTAGCTACTGACATCTGTGTGCCCTCTCGCATCCCAGAATGCAACATAAACCTAGCCACATGTGGGTGTTTGGCTTAAACTATAGACCATGGTTTGATTTAAACAAACCAGGGTTCCATTTAAATGGACTAAACACTGCAGGTGTGAAAACAGCCTTGGAGAAACTGAAGATCCTGTTTAACGTGGGCGTTTCTCTCCACAGTCCTGTGAGATCGGTATCGTGCGTCAGTTCCCGTTCTCCTCTGCGCTGCAAAGGATGAGTGTGGTGGTCAGGAGGCTGGGGGAAAAACACATGGAAGCCTTCCTGAAGGGGGCGCCGGAGGTCGTGGCCAGCCTTTGTAGACCACACACAGGTCAGACGCTAATATTTCAGTATCTTAGTGACACTTTTTTGAACTTTTTAGGCACCTCTATGAGTTTAAACCAATGTCTTCAGGTGTTCCTCCAGCAGTATGTCATAATTTTTACCCAGAGGTCATCCTGTTCTGTCCTTCAGTCCCACAGAGTTTCTCTGACACTTTGGAGAGCTACACGAGGCAGGGCTTCAGGGTTATCGCCCTGGCACACCGACAGCTAGAGTCCAAACTCTCATGGCACAAAGTCCAGAACCTCAGCAGGTACGTCTCTAACATAGATAACTAGTATATGTGACTACTCTCACTGTCACTCATCAGCTCTGTCTAATGTAGCATGGATTTCTCTTTCAAGTCTAATGTTGATATTTTGGCTATAAGCTAATAAGGTGTTTGACTGTATCTCAAACTACCAGACTTCCTGCTTGTTTGGTTTTACTGTCAGTCTGATAAATGTTGTCAATCTTTAACTAGAATAACATTGGAAGCAAAGAGCATCGCAGGGTCAACATCCCATAATACAAGCACAGTGAGAACTGTATGGAAAAGGGGATTTTTACATGTTTGTTTTTACTTCACTGAACTGTAATCAGGATTTAGTAGAGAAACAAACTGAGTGAAAGATGAACAGAAGATCTTCAGTTTCTCATCACGTGAGAGAAAATCATAAACCTGTTTGAATGCAATGCTCCTTAAAATGGAAGGGAATTCCAGATTGAACTCTTCCACTTAAGGTAGAGACTCACTCCCCACCCAGAGGGAACATTTCATTTTTTTCATGTTGAGAACCGTGATCTCAGATTTAGAGGAGCTGACTATCATCCCAACCGCTTCAAACTCTGCTGCTAACCACCTGGGTGCATGATCAGGGTCGTGAAACCATCTCTATAAAGCAGCAATGAGACCCTGAGGTTCTCAAACCAGACACCATCCTCTCTGAGACTTTAGATCCATGGACATCACAAACAGTATCGGTGGCAAGGGGCAGCCCTGGAGTCCGAGCTGCATCAAGGGGCAGTCCTCTAGTCCAAGCTGCATCAAGGGGCAGCCCTGGAGTCCGAGCTGCATCAAGGGGCAGCCCTGGAGTCCAAGCTGCATCAAGGGGCAGCCCTGGAGTCCGAGCTGCATCAAGGGGCAGCCCTGGAGTCCAAGCTGCATCAAGGAGCAGCCCTGGAGTCCGAGCTGCATCAAGGGGCAGCCCTGGAGTCCGAGCTGCATCAAGGGGCAGCCCTGGAGTCCGAGCTGCATCAAGGGGCAGCCCTGGAGTCCGAGCTGCATCAAGGGGCAGCCCTGGAGTCCAAGCTGCATCAAGGGGCAGCCCTGGAGTCCAAGCTGCATCAAGGGGCAGCCCTGGAGTCCAAGCTGCATCAAGGGGCAGCCCTGGAGTCCAAGCTGCATGAGGTCAAGCTCAAATTAGTGCTGAGGATGTGGACAAAGCTCTTACACTGAATGTACAGAGACCTGTCGCAGCCCGATGAGGTGGAGAGACACACAAGCTGCAAAGTTCCAATATTGGAAACATGCCTCTTGCAGCCCTTAAAAGTTCCCACAAAGAAACTCCCCACATCCGACAAAGACTACAGCCCTATTACCCTCACCTCCTATTCAAAGAGATCCTAGAGAAGCTGGTCCAGATCACATCACATCAGGCCCATGGGGAGTGAATACAAGTCTATATACCAGCCTCATGTTGGTGTGGACGATGCCCTCATTTATGTAAAACAGAGGGTGACAGCACACCTAGAAACCTGCAGAGCACCAGTGAGGATTATGTATACTTGTCAAGCACCTTCAACACCATCCAGCCAGACTGCTTAGGGAGAAGATGAGGACCATGGAGTCGGGACTAATCTCCTGACTGATGGACTACCTGACACACAGAACATCCACCTCCACAACTCTGCCTCTGGGAAGATTTTCAGCAGCACCAGGACCCATCCTGTCCCCATTCCTGTTCTCTCTACACCAGTGGCGGCTGGTGACATTTTTTTAGTGGGGCACATTTTTGCAAGTCAGTTTTCAGATGCGCAAAAACCCACATATCACCAGTAGAGCAGAGAATGAAGCAAAATGTTTTCATCTGACTGAAAATTTTACTGGTAAAAATCCCTACCACCAGTTCACTAAAAATGTGGTGCTGTTAGGTCTAATTCTACACATCAAACAATAAGAAATCATAAGGGCTTCATAAGGAGACCTTAGAATAAATAATCCAGGTGAAGGAGGTGCGTCTCCCAGACGTGCCTCCTTCACCTGGACCGGGGGACCGGGTCAAGGTGAAGGAGGCGCTTCCAGGAACCGCAAAAATACACAGTGCTAATAACTGTGCCACCATGTAGTGTACTGGGGGAGGGAGCTCACACACCTGATAAGAACTGGATTAATAAACTGATCAAGAAGGCTGGTTCCACATGTGTTCAGCAGGTATCAGAGGAGAGAATCCATCTTAAACTGAACACGATTCTCAAGAACACTACCCTCTGGAGTTTTACAGAGTAGTACCTTCAGCCAGAGGCTGATCCCCCAAGGTGCAAGATTTGGACCACTGTCCAAAAACCTGAAAGAAAGCCTCACAGCTTCTCTGAGACTGAACTTAGGCATAAGACCAAAGAACTGTGAGAACAGGTCCCCTCCACAGAATGGCCACTCTTGCTCACTTTACATATGTAAATAGGTACTTGGGTTTCAGATGTTGTCAGCATCACTGCCAACATCCCAACACATGCTGTGCATTGGTGTGGGCAACACATCCACTAGAGGGCAGTGCAGAATTTAGACGCTGTTTCCCTTTAGTTACATTTGAACTTGTGTCCAATTCACATCCAATCCAATTACGTACACATTTGGAGAGCCGCTCATCACAAAGTTTTTGTTTTTTCTTTTGTTGAGCTGTGCTGCTCAACACTTCCCCATGGTTTCTGTTGAAACTGCTCACTTTGGTGCATTTAGGTATGCATCTGGACCAAAATATGCTAGATGAATGCAGTACATGTATAGAAGTGTCCGTTTGTATGGCTTTGCATTGTTAATGTTGAGCAGGTTGAACATAATTGGGCACATACGTGGTGAAATGGTTGGAATTACCCATAGCGTCACAACCTTCACTTATAAATGACATCTTCCATGTTGTTTGTTGATTCTGTAAGAAAGTGGCAGCAGTTTGAATAATTTCATGCTTTGTGTTTTTGAGGGACCTGATCGAGACCAACATGGACTTCCTGGGTTTGCTCGTCATGCAGAACAAAATCAAACCGGAGACGGCTGGTGTTCTGTCTGAGCTACAGCGGGCCAACATCCGCCCTATGATGGTCACAGGTAGCCATACTCGGTGACTCATTCCTGACTGTAGCAGTCTGCTGGTGGGACATTCTCACACTCTGTCTCTGTCTGCCAGGTGACAACATGCTGACAGCGATTTCTGTGGCTCGAGACTGCGGGATGGTCCGTCCTCTTGAGAGAGTCATCATAGCCGACGCCGTGTTTCCTAAAGACTCCCACCCCGCCAGCATCACGTGGAATTACACCGACATTCCCACTCAGATCATTAAGGACAATCAGGTGAGCCTGACGGTGGCAGCAAATATATAAAATCATTTTAAGAGACAACCGGAAAAGGGTGGCTTCCCAACTCCGGGTTGGGAGGGAGGTTCTGTCTCAAGTGGAGGAGTTTAAAAATCTCAGGGTCTTGTTAAAGGAGGGAGCGGGAGGTGGACAGGTGGATTGGGGCAGCGTCTGCAGTGATGTGGACACTGAACCAATCGGTCATGGTGAAGAAGGAGCTGAGCCAGAAAGCAAGGATCTCGATCTACGTCCCAATCCTCACCTACGGTCCTGAGCTTTGGCTAATGACCGAAAGAACGAGATCGCAGATACAAGCAGCCAAAATGAGTTTCCTTCGCAGGGTGGCCGGGTTCAGCATTAGAGATAGGGTGAGGAGCTCGGACATCCGGGAGAGACTCGGAGTAGAGCCGCTGCTCCTCCACATCAAAAGGAGTCAGTTGAGGTGTTTCGGGCATCTGGATAGAACGCCTCCTGGCCTCAGGAGGTGTTTTGGGCATGTCCGAGACCCCCGGGTCGAAGCAGGACAAGCTGGAAGAAATACGTCTCCCAGGTTGGCCTGGGAACGCCTTGGCGTCCCAGCTGAGGAGCTGGCGGACTGGGCTGGGGAGAGGATGGCCTGGGATGCCGTACTTGGGATGCTGCACCTGCGACCCGGACCCGGATAAGCGGAGGAAAGCGAGGCGAGTTTATATATAGACTCAGACATGCAGAGAAAATGAGTCATGACCAGATACCAAACAGAGCTCCAGTTCTTTAAAGGTTCTCCTGATTCAGAGGGAGAGTGTCAAATTTAACCTCAAACCTCATAAGCCTTGTTCTAGATCCCAAACTCTTCCATGATGTCATCAAGTATTTATTCAGGTGTTTCTCCACAGTGAAGCAGAGCCCCCACCACCACCACCACCATTACACACACACACACACACACACACACACACACACACACACACACACACACACACACACACACACACACACACACACACACACACACACACACACACACACACACACACACACACACACACAGACACACACACTCCCCCACTGTGGAGTCTGTTAGGTCTCTCTGGCTCCTCTCAGACAAACAGAAGTTTAGTTTAATGTGGTTCTACAGATTTTTGAGAATCAGCTGTTGAGTTTTCAGAGCAGCAGATTGACCCGTCTCTGAGAAACTACAGGAAACAAGATTGAAGAAAATAATCTTTAAAACATGTATCTCCCTGACCTGGGCTGTGGCTGTTGGGGTATTAAAAAGAGTTTCTAAATTCTCTTCATTTGCTCTCAGGGGCTCTGCAGGGGGCTCTCTAGAGGCTTTAGACATGACCAGTCTTTGTTTTACTGGTTCGACTCTATAATTTTATAAATTTGCTGTCTGTCTTTGTGATTTTTACCATTCTCATCCCTGACTGTTTTTGCTGTGCAGCACTTTGGGGCAGCTTTCAGTGATAAATAAATCCACATTAATTAGCCATTTAGTTGTTTCAGCAATCAGTTGGATAAAAAGCAGAAAGGTAATAAATAATGAAGTAATAAACAATGAGATGTGTTCGTGGGTCTTTTTCTCTCCCTCAGACTGCAGAGGTGAACGTGGATGAGGAGGCGTATCACTTCGCTGTGAGCGGCAGGGCCTTCGCTGTCATCACAGAACACTTCCCTCAGCTGCTGCAGAAGGTAGACCTTCATTCACTCATAGAAACACGTCCAGGTTTCTCTGACAGATCACTGCTGTAGTAACAGTTTTCTCTCCACATGGGGGCGCCACAGCTTGCACTAAGAGCCACAGTGTTCGCTCGCATGGCTCCAGACCAGAAGACTCAGCTGGTGGAGGTCCTGCAGGGCATTGAGTGAGTTTCTGTCTTCATTCTGTGTCCGTTCCAGCCACCTGCTGGTCCTCATGTCTCGTCTGTTCACCTTCCAGCTACATCGTGGGGATGTGTGGTGACGGCGCCAATGACTGCGGCGTGAGTATGGGTTCCATCTGACTCAGATGGGGGTACTTTGGCTCAGGTTGAGTCAAATTCAGGTCTGTTTAGTTAAACGTTTGGTCTGTGATGGAGAGTAGATGTAACAGGTGGTGATGTCTGAGTACAGAACTCTTCACTACATGGGTAAAAAGAACTGTTTCACCCTAAAACATCAGCAGATCCTGGTTTGTGAGTTTCTAAAATTATCCCAATCTGCAGCAATGTCTCTCCTGATCCATGAGTATTCCTCTGAGCAGAGGACTACTTCCTGTTTCTAGAGACTCCACCCACTTTGAGTGATGTCACCAGTGGGTGTGGTCCTTACTGTAGATAAATAACAAGAGATTACTGCTTCTGAGATCAAAGAAAGCATTAAAAGTCTCAAAGATGATCGTTCCCATGGTAACGATTTCATATTTCTGTCCTATTTAATGACTTTCATAAAGCATTCGACACAAATTAACATACGTTTCTGTTTAAAAGTACAGATGTTCTGGGTTTGGGGGATTTCTCATTGAACGCAGTTAAAACTCTTGCTAATGGATGCAGTAGTTGAACCGTCCTTCTCCTCCGTCTGGTTCTCTCCATCAGGCCTTGAAGAGAGCTCACAGCGGGATTTCTCTGTCGGAGCTGGAAGCTTCAGTCGCCTCGCCGTTCACCTCGACCACCTCAAACATCTCGTGTGTCCCCAACCTCATCAGGTGGAGCAAACCATTCAGTTTCACACACTAGAACAGCACCTCTGTCTCAGCATGTTTTCCTGTTTTGGGGATTCATCGATTTTACAAACTTGTGTTTTGCTCTCATGTTCGACCCCAAAGGGAGGGACGCGCTGCCCTCATAACATCCTTCTGTGTCTTTAAGTTCATGGCTCTCTACAGCATCATCCAGTACATCAGCGTCATCCTGCTCTACTCGGTAAAAACTGACCTCCTCCTCACGCCTTTTCACTGTCCGCTGTTAGAAACTGAGCAGTAGTTTGAGCCAGGAGCAGATCCACGCATGATAACGATACCGGATTAGTTTCAGAGCAGAATTCTAACGTAACAACCATTTAGTGACAACAAACACGGCTCAGGATAAATGAATCTGATGCATCTGGGTTTTTTAGATTCTCAGCAATTTGGGAGACTTCCAGTTTCTCTTCATCGACCTCGTCATCATCCTCGTCATCGCCTTTACAAGTAAGCGACGTGATGAAGAGCGAGCCAGGAGGAGGAACTGGATTCTCTAACAGCTTTGTTCCTGTCTCAGTGAGTCTGAACTCGGCGTGGAAGGAGCTGGTTTGGCGTCGCCCTCCGTCCAGCCTGATCTCCGGCCCGCTGCTCTTCTCGGTTCTGACCCAGATCCTCACCTGCCTGGCCTTCCAGGTCCTGGCTTTCCAGCTGGTCCAGAAGCAGAGCTGGTACGAGACGTGGACGCCTCAGTCTGAGTGAGTAGGGTCTGGTCTGGGTGACGCTCGGAGGAACGACTGACTCAACGCGATAAAAACTAGGAAATGTTTGTTTTAAAAACAACAACAGTGTTTGTTTATGTTGAACTTCAGAAAACATTTATTATTATGACCTCTTGGTGGCGCAGTTGCATGCCTGGGTTTCCTCCGGGTGTTTCAGTTTCCTCCCACAGACTCCGACATGCCTTGGAGAAATTTAAAGCTTCCATGTTTGACTGATGTCAAGCCTTTAACAGCTTTGATTGTTTCCTATGCTGTGACAGTTTTCCTACAGTAAATCACAATATATCATCTGGTATAATATCACAATAATACCTCTGTGTTATGCTACACTTTATATTACCAGATTCTTGACAATACACACACATTCAAAATGACCCACATATCCATTTAGTGCAGCACAAATATCAACATTTAGATTTGTCAAACGGCACACTAACCTTATCGTCTAGAACTCCCGTGTGGAGAGAAGCTGCTTCACAGCTCTCATGCGTTTCAGTGGGGCTGTGGTGGAAGGAAAGCTCTGCTTTGCGTAATTTGCACCCATCTTTTTTGTGTTTGTTTTCTTTGAAGCGTTCCCACACTTTGAAAAGTCCATGTCTGGTTTTTATTACACCTCTTTGTCCAGTTCACCATGGCTGCATGTTTATTTTCACTTCAAGTTCTCTTCCTCCTCCCACTCGTTTTGAGAAGTTCTTCTTCGTTGGTAGGGCTAGTCTTGGCAAACAATAGTAATATTGCTCCCATAGGTCATGTAGTGCATTGCAGTTATAAAAACCAATACGTGGTTCTTCGTGAAGGCTCAGTTAATAAATCATCAACAATTTTTTGTACACAGCGTCGTCAATAAACTGAGTAACCATTGCAGCCCTAGTTCTCATAGTTTCCTCTCATTGTCTATTTGTCATGGAGTTCTGTATGTCTGACACTTTCCATCTGTTTGATTATTCCTCTTCTCCTGCAGTGCCTGTAACACCTCCAGGTCCAGCTCCTCTCCCAGCCTCAACGTGACGGCCTATGTAGACCATAAAAACATCCGGAACTACGAGAACACCACCCTCTTCTACGTCTCCTCCTTCCAGTATCTGGTCGTGGCCATCGTTTTCTCCAAAGGGAAGCCCTTCAGGCAGCCCAGATACAAGAACTGTGAGATGATTCAGCGAGACGGCAGCGTCTGTTTCTCTGATGAGAGCAAAACCACTATCTCACTGGGCTGTTACTTTTGGAGACGAGCTGCAAAGGGCATTTAGAAGAGAAAATGTCTCGAAACAGTTGCAAGAATTCTCAGAAGCATCATAACAATCACAAAGCCTCACTGTTGTGTTGCTGGAATTTAGAGCAAGTTTTAAAAAGTTTGCCTAACTAATTTAATTTTATAGCTTTTGTTGTGGGCCTCTGGGACGCCTCAGAGGAATGTGAGACGACTTTGGGAGCAGTTTGATCTGCTGACTCACTGGAATGGGACTGTTTGTGTCTGGTTGGAGAAAATATGCCAATTTTCAGCTGGATTTTTTCAGTGATGCAGACTGGTGTCTGTTGTGGTGAAGAGGGAGCCGAACCAGAAAGCAAGGCTCTGTATTTACCGGTCGATCTATGTCCCAATCCTCACCTATGCTCATGAGCTTTGGGTAATGACTGAAAGAACGAGCTGAAATTAGTTTCCTCTAGGATGACCGGGCTCAGATAGATAGGGTGAGAAGCTCAGACATTCGAACCTCTTCTCCTCCATATTGAGAGGAGCCAGTTGAGGTGGATCTGGCATCTTGTCAGGATGCCTCCTGGACGCCTCCCTGGGTATGTCCTGCCAGCAGGAGGCACCCAGGTGAACCCAGGACACAATCTGGCCCGGGAACACCTTGGGATCCTACTGGAGGAGCTGGTGGAGGAAACCAGGGAGAGGGCGGTCTGGGATTCCCTACTTGGAATGCTGCCCGTGACCCAGATCTGGATATGCAGGAGAAGGCGAGGCGATAATAATTTATCCTTTATTCATCCCTGTAGGAAAAGTTTCTCTGATTTTGACCTGTCCTAATCTTTGAGGAGCAGTGGGCTGCCAGTTTGAACGGCACCCAGGGGCCAATTCAGGGTTCAGTGTCTTGTCTGGGGACACTTTGACATGTGGGGCCAGGGTTTGAACCCTGGTCCCCTGCTCACTAGGCGGCTGCTCTTCCCCCTGAGCCACGGTCACCATCTAAAACGGATCTCAATCCTTCCTCAAATCCATGTGAAGCTCATCTCAAACCAGTCCCAAACCCATTTCAAGCTTGTCCCAGGCCTGTCTTAAATCCGTCTCAAGCTCATCTCAACTGCAGTAACAAATTTGTATGTACCTTTTAGCCAAAATGCTGGAAGAGTTCTCCATAGTCCTACAGGTTCTGTAAGAGGCCACCCTGCTGGGGCACAGGGAACTAGCTGAGACCTGCTACAGCCTTCAGCAGGCCTGCCTGCTCCTCATCTTCTTTATCTCTAGGTTCCATATTTCTTGAGGTCTGATGATGGAATCAGTGCTGGACTGTGTGAGTGGTTCTGATTTCTCATTTATCACTCATACCTGTCGCACTACTGTTGCACCACATTCACAACAAATGACCACTGAGCGACTGTCACAAGATTACAAAACTCCTCTTTTCATTCCCATGGAATTCCTGCAACATTCCTGCAGCTACATCAGGAATTCCTGGAGAATTTGGACTCAAAGTTTGCTGGAAGCTTGCGAGACATCCGTGCAGCATTCATGTGAGATGTGCATGTGAGATGTGCACGTGTGTCCTAAGTACAAATTCCGTGACTGCAACTAAAAATGTGTGCATTTTCTCACAGTACTCCAGTAAATTTGAGTATGTAGCTAGTCTCAGCCCAGTGAGATCCCAGTTAAATCTCGAGCTAAATGTCGTTTTTAACACCTGTCTGAATGTTTCTGTTCATCAGGGCCGTTCATGCTGTCCTGCGTGGGTCTGTACGCGTTCCTCCTCTTCATCATGCTGTATCCCATCCCTGCCATTGACAGATTCTTAGAGGTGAACTTTATTTTCCTCTCTTTTGTTTCTGAACACCTTTAATCCTGGAGATTAAAGATGAGAACACAGATGTTTATTTAGACCTTGTTAGCGGATTATTGGTGCAGCATTTATTTATGTGACTGAGAGAAACATACCGACGCTGTCCCCCCCCCCCCCCCCCCCCCCCC
>SSNR01000334.1:220857-248357 GCA_006937965.1 Callopanchax toddi
CCCCCCCCCCCCCCCATCAGATCGTGTGTGTTCCCCATGACTGGCGTGTGACTCTGGTCATCATTGTTGCAGCGAACGCTGTGGTGTCCTTCCTGTTGGAGGTACACGTTCCTCACGTCACACCCACATGCTTCCTGATTCTCTCCATCCGGTTCATTTAGGAGTTTTTTCTTCTCTGAATCTGAACTTGGCTGCTCTCTGAGTAAATCAAACTCTTTGTGATGGTTTCTCTTTGTGTTACATGTTTGTTTCTGGGGCTGGAGCTCAGTCTTCCTGATCAGTTGGTTTTTAAAGTGGCTGAAATCTCTTGTAGATTTTGATCCTTGACATCATCTTGTGGAGGCTTGTTTTCAGAGACAATCAGGGCTCAAATCAGCCCACGGGGTCCTCTGCTGACACACCACAGGTTGGAAATCTTATCTCCTACATTCTGTTTCATCTGATCACACGTCCTTCAGAGCCACTTGTTCTCTAGGATTCTCTCACCTCTGTTCATTTGGTTTCAGATTTTTTTATATTTCCTCCTTTTTTCCTGCCTTACTTCTTTTTTTCCATTAACACATCCTGCTTGAGGATTAAACAAGTAGTGTTGAATTTATGTTTACATGCATATAAATTAAATTTGTATTTAAATAATTAGATTAAACTTTAAATATTTAGATATTTATATGTGGATCATACTTGAGATTTTCTGAATAATCTTTATATAGTAAGTTTAATAGTTAAATTTAATTTTATTCATTTGATTTAAATCTAAATATTTAGATTAAATTGTATATATAATTGGAATTGAATCTACATATTTAGATTTAACTTCATATGTTCAGATTTGAATATGAGTATTTGTTTAACTTTGTATATATTTAGATTTTAATCTACATAATTATATTAACTTTAGAAATTAAGATTTAAATCTGAATTCTTTTTTATTTAAATGTATTTAGATTTAATTCTAATTGTAATTGTATATTATATATGTATTTAGATTTTAATCTACATATTTAGATTTAAGTTCATGTAATAGTTGTGACTGAATATTTACATTTAATTATATAAATGTTTAGTTTCTAATCTGCTTATTTGTATTACATTTTGAAGATTTGATTGCATATTTATACATTTAAATGTATTAAATGTGGTTAAATATAGCTGATGAATTACTTTAAACCTGCGCCCCATAGCAGGCAAGTTTTAATCCTTAAGCAACAACAAATAAAAACAAATGTTGGGATTTTGCTGTAATATTTTTAATACCTAAGTTATATAGTTTTTAATAACTAACCTATAGTTTTTATTGTAAATTCACTCACTGACGGTGATCTAGCAGTGAGTGTCTGGTGTGTGAATCATAACCAGGATATAAAGCCTCTGAATGAAGGTTAGAGTTGATGTCTGATGTGTTCACAGGAGGCCAATGACCACTGGGGGGCGACGGTCCTCTCCTGGTTATTCTGTCAGAGGAACAAGCCTCCGAGGGGGCTCTTCAAGCATCTCGCTGTGGAGCTGCAGGAAGACACCGACTGGCCCCCCAAACCCTCCACCGTCACGTACGCCACTGACCCACCGTCCCGTATCTCTGACCCCCTGTGACCCCTATCTGAATTCAAACAGCAGCAGAGAGTCGAGCCAACTCTTCGATCTGCTGCTGGATTCCTCCTCCTACTAAACCACTGCCTTTGACTTCACCTCATTATAACAAGCAGCCTGGATTTAATCAGCACTGTTGATTCTCACTGCTGTTGATTCTCACTGCTGAAACTTGAGCCAACACTGCTAAAGGAATCGTTTGTGGTCCCATTTCCAGGAACTGGGAGGTTGTAACATTTTTCAATACTAAAGCCTCTTATTTCATAAATAATAGTAAGAACAGGAGCTGTTCCGGCTCCGTGCACAGAGTGACATATTTGAATCATTTTGGAAAAAGGTTCATGTTGTCTTTCATAAAATTATTGACAGTATTCAGGGTTCTATTAAAGTTTGGAAAGGCATCCAGTTTCAGACTGACAGCCTGATCATGGCCCTCTTTGCAAAGCTGCAGAGAATATTTATCCCAGACTCCAAAAACAACCCAAGATCTGGACATCTCTTCAATACTAAACTGGAAATTGAACCCTGAGTAATAAGTCTATGTGTTCCACGTTCTGTCTCTTCAACGTAGTCTAATTTGTTAATGTGTATTATGCTTTGTATTTGTTAATATACAATCCTCCTATCAGGACGCAACACAGAAACAAAAGGTTGGACAAGAGAATAAACAACATCACAAATTCAAACTTTAAACTTTACTGTGCAGAAAAAAATCCTTTTGTTACCTCATTAAACCCAAAGCGTCGCATGTTTAATTTCCACATCCCTGTTAGAGATGTATGTGCAGAACATGTTTCACATTTTAACTCATTTTCACATGTGAAAACATTAAAAAAACATTTTTTATGTGTTTGAAATTCCAGACTCACATGGGAGATACTTGCACAAAACATTTTCACATGTGAAAAAGCTACATGTGTTTATTATCAGATTCACATGAGCATGCGTTTTATGTGGTAATTTCACATATCTTCACATGTGAATGTTCATGTTTCAAATGGACGTTAGATGTGCAGAACATGCGTTTCACATGTGATGATGCCCATGTGAGGCTGATGCGTTTTCTTTGGTTAAATTCTCTCACCTTGTGTTTGATTGGTGCAGGAACAGCTGTTTATCAAACCTTGTTGATGGTTAAATGAGACTCTGGTCCTGAGCGTATCTCACTGTATGGAATCGTCCGACTCATTGTTTTTATTTGTTTGTGTATTTTTATCATTCTGTTTTGTGATTGTATTTTCTTCTCATCATTAACCACTCTAACTTCCTGGTTGTTACCAGATTAAACTGTAGATCTGATCAAACTCGTAAAGTTGCGCCTGACGCTGACAGGATGCCTTTGGTGGTTTTTATGACCTCTTATTCGCTGAGTTTTGTAGTTTGTGAGATAATCTCATCACAGAGTCCAAGTCTGAGTCTTGGTGCTGTTTTAATGTGATCATCTGACACTGACCTGTCTACAGCTGTGTTTTGATCTTTAATTCACGGTTTCTGCTGCTAGAACGTTTTAATATAGGTTTAAAGAGACGTGAGAACCGTGTTTGTTGACGTCACTAACGTGTCGTGTTGTATTTCTGAGAAAGACAGCGTTCCACTGGCTTTAGGTAAATTCTTCCTGTGGAAGAGACGAGCAGACGACTGGATCCTTTCTCCTCCTGGATTCAGTTTCTAAAATCCTGACTGTCTTTTTGGGATCACATCAGATTTGGCATTATGAAACTGTTAAAGGGATTTTTTGAACATTTTGAAATGTGTTTCTGTGTGGAAGTTGTAAATATTTTTACTCATAAGTGGCTTCTTAAACAGCCTCTGTTTGGAGAAATCATTTTTCAGGACTGACGATCTAACCGAGCACAGGAACAGCAACGCTCTCCTAACAAAGGCCCTTCACTGGCCACAGCGGGTAAAATACTGATTATTTATCATTTGACACAGAAGCACAGCTGAATATCCCTTTAACATCACAGAGGCACATCTAACTGAGGACTTGATTTTAATTCCAGATTTAGTTCATTGTTGTAAACATTATTTTTCTAGCAAATTGTGCTTAAATCAATGTAAGAAAGAGAAAAAGTTTTCCATAATGACTGAAATAAAGTTTAACATTGCCTTAATGAAGAGTGTGTTTGCTCTTTCTGATGCCAGTGTTTGCTCTGCAGAACTCCCATGAAATTCTCCAATACATGCGTATATTAAGCCAGTCTTGCAGGCGTCGTGGGGGGCAGACCCTGGTCACACTTTTTCAGCCAAGACTCACTGATCAATTATGAGCTTTCCCAGCCTCCTCGCTGCCTGGCATATGGGCCCTTAAGGGTGCAAGAGTGGAGGAGAAAGAGGGGTATCATTTCATGTGGAGATCAGGGCCTGCAGGCTGTGAATGGCTGGATTTAGGGGGTACTGAATGAGGAAAGGGGCTCCCCGCTTGTACCGAAAAGAAAAGAACGTCCCGCAGATCAGGGAAGAGCCTTTTTGGGGGGAATATTCATGATGAGGATGAGGAGACATCATGAATTCATGTGCGTCTCTGTGACTTGAGGATCATCTTTTCGGTAAACACCGTCTTGCTTTCGCTCTGTGTTTGCCGTGTAGTTTTGCAGATAGTGTTGCCTCTTCACAGAGCAACATGGGTTTTTGTGTACTCTGCTGTATTCTCTTTGTATCAGCAGGCGAGCAGATGGAGAGTGGTGGATGGACATAAAGAAACTAAAACACACACTCTTTCTTCCTCACAGCCAGCAACTCACCCAAAAAGATTTCTTCAAGCTTGCTCTCAGCCGTGTGCTATTTCATGCATTTTAAACTTTTTCTTCTTTCTTTCACCAACACGTTTTTATGTCAGGGTCGTGTACTTTCAGGATTTGGACTCGTGCACACACACTGTTTCATCCTTCTTTCTTTTCAGTGGCTCCAAAAAGAGCATTCAGGTCCTTTTGGTATTTCTTATGACCAATTCTCCCTTGGACTCGTTCTTTTACATGCATTTTTGTATATTCTTCTAAAGGTTGGTTTTTGGACCCCCTCAAGGTCCCGTGTTGATTAATAGTCAGGACACAAGGCCAACCTGATGCTCACTTGTGGCAGGCCTCATTTTAGAGATGACACAAAGGCGTCCTCGTCTAGTAAAAGGTCTGTCACCCAGCAGACGGTCACAAAGCCCCTCTCCTCCTCCTGTTCCCCTAAGTTTGGGCTCTTACCCGGGCCTTCGTGGCATCGCTGTCCTCCTTCATTTATCAGTCCTTCCTGGCCTGAATGGGCTCTGTGGTTGGTCAATAAATTCAGTGATTCAGGGGGTGGACAGTTGCAGCCGTGTTAACGTTTGTTCACAGGCTTGTTGGAGGGATGGGCCCCGCCCCGCCGCTCTTTGTCTCCCATGGTCTCTCATCAGGTTAGAAGTCAATGGAGGGCCTTGTGCGGAGGTGGCGGGGGCATGGATGGAGCCGCCTCTCACATGGAGTTCACACAGGGGGAGGACTGGTTGGGATCACTGCGACACTTGTTAGCGTGGGGCCACACAACATCGCAGGGCTGCTTCGCTCGCTCTCCCTCGAGGACCCGCGCGATCTTCAGCGCTTTAAATAAACTAATGGTCGAGGCTGCAGGCTTGCATTGTGGGTAAGATGATCTGCACTCAGAGGCCTTGCAGCGACCACGCTGAAAAGGAGCACACAAGTGTATCTTACAATCTCACTCTCCCGATCAGACTCACAATAAAATGAGGTCAGGCCTTCATTTGCGGTGATGGTAAATCCACTCGTTAAAGTTGGACTAGAATAGGGTTGATGCACTTCTGTGGCCCCTGACGGTGCCGTACTGTTGCACAGTTATGACCCCTTTCTTGGGATCAGCTGAGTCAAAGCATGGGAACGACCAAAACCAGAGAAAAGGGAAACGTAAAGCCATAGATAGAGCAACACACAATCAGTGGAGGTCTTTAGGAGACAGAAGACAGAGGACAGAAAAAGACACTGTGACTGAAGAGGGACTTAGAGCCATGACTGAAGCCTAACTGTCATGAGAAGATGAGGGTTGCCATGGCCACCCAGGAGCCACCCAGCAAGCATTTGTGCTGGGGAAGCTTGGGGGGGGTGAGCGTTCTGGGCCCAAGCTGGTGGATCACATGCACTAACCAGGGATTATGTGCATAAGTGATGAGCGTTAAGCCGGCAGGTGAAGAAGGGAGGCCCTGGGACAAGAATCCAGCAGGACAGCTCTCTCTGTAAGGAGCAGGGACTTTTTTCCCCCAAGTGAGGATGATCTGCAGCGTGAAGGGGACTCAGCCAGAGGTCCTCAAGAGCTGAAAGGGCATCCCCCAGGCTGCTTTCAACGCATAAGTGGCCATAACGCTGGTCTTGTGAGTCATCTTGAGTGGCGAGAATGGGGTACCTTCACATTCATATCTGCCAACACAAACACACTTGGGATCTGGACCGAGCTCAGATGAGGATAAGTGCCACATGGTCGGGCATCGGCAGCGCTCTCCGTGAGGGTAGCTGTTTACCCGCTGCAGATAGAAAAGAACAAAGTTTACTTTAGCGTTCATTTACAGACAAGGAGGTCTTTCACTGGCCAGGATCAACAGGTCCATAGGTTGTTCTGATGCAGGGAATCAATCCTGGTAATATCCATGGCCTTACAGGAATGTGTTTGAACTTAGATGGCACAAAGAAATCACATTCCCGTAGTCCACGGAGAGAAAACGCACAGTTCACCAACTTACCCCCAATACCTTTTCAAGACGACGGTATCCCTGAACAGATTAACATGTAAATACTCTTAGATGCTTTGACAATGCACCAAAATGCATATAATCTACATGCTAACTAGAGCTTTGAAGAGTTTGCACCGCTGAATGTGGTTTAGGCAACACTTTCATGTCTGGGTTTTAAAAATTAAATGTGAGGCCTCTTTTGGAATTTCTAAAAGCGTTTTTTCAATTTGATGAGGGATAAGGCGAGGATGGGCTTCCCCTTTGAAAGGGGGGAGACCCCGAGTTTAATAAGACTTCAGTCTCATTCCCTTTGCCTCCAAGTTTAACATCTTAATGCTGTTTTTCTTTTCATTTTTTGTTTTTAAACGAATGAACCCACCACATTCGCTGACAGATGGCGGGCTGCTCTGCTGAAATGCCAGTTGCCATGGTGCCCCTTCCCTGTGCAGCCTCACCCGCCGGACCAAAGCATCCCTTCTGAAACCGGTTACTGACTTGGAATAAGCTGACTTGAAACTTCTCAGGTTGTTGTTGACAAACATGAGCCTAGATGAGTCTCCTAATCTCCCTCTCCTTTATCCGCTCTTTATTGCCGTATAAACAGAGCTGAAAGGAAAGAAAAAGCTCAACCTCTGTTTTCAGCCCTCTCTTATCTCACCCGGGGTTTAATCTAATGCCCTCTACCCTTTTTACATCTCTGCCTCCACTAAATTCAACCATATTTTGTTTCAACCTGTCACCATGACGACCACTTATTTCCCATCCTTGAGCTCCCACCCTCAGCTCGTCTCCCCCATTGATATCCCCCCCCCCCCCCATCCCTTCCATTTTTTGTCCAAAATAAAACAAAGCCTGGAGTGAATGTGCTCTGAGGTAGGTAAATGTATTCAGTGACATCAGCCAGGACGGGTCCTTTCTGCCGGATTCCTGTACCACTTGTTTCCAGCCTTGTCTGGGGGCTGGACACTCTGTTGGACCTATTGTCCCACGTGTATTCCACACAGGCCTGCAATTAATGGACGCCTTGTCTAAGGCTCCTGGAGCAGAAACTGCTGTCGGGGAGGGGGGACAAAAGGAGGGTGGAGATGGGGAGGGTGAGGAGTTGCTAAGGGAAGACCCCCCCCACACACACACACACACACCATCACACACACATACACACTTCTTTACGTCTTTATGGAGGAATTAAAACGGGAGAGGGAGGGACAGAGAGAGCTGAGCACTGGACGGGATCGGCCTCCCCTCCTGGATCGAGACGTTTTCATAGCAGCTGCTGAAAGCAGTTCTTGCTGTATGTGATGATGAGGATGGTCATTTCACTACCATGTGAGGGTAGAGGGGTGGAGGGTGGAGGAGGAGGGCCTTTAGACCAGGTGATGATGGAGGCTGCTGCCACCTGCCCTCATCATGAAGGAACAAACCACATTTACCACGCTTTAGACATCCGTCTGGTCTCTAATCATAGGTCCTGCTTTGCTGCAGCTTACAACAGAATTTATACTGATATGAAACCTTTAAACAGGGGTGGTGGACCAGTTCAGCATAAAGAGCCAAATTTAGCCCATCATCACCGTAAAGAGCCACAAAATAACAGTGTTTTACCTTAGTGGGACACTTTATTTTCCACTAGGTTCATCCCGTTCTCCCGGCTACTTGAACCAACTCTTTCACATGTGTGTCAGTAAGAAGAGCGATGTTCAGACTTTACCTGATTCAGAGAAAAGACTGATTCAGACAGATGTCAATGTAAACACTGGCAACGGGATATTTGTCTGTTGGGAAAATTTAAACACATCTCATCCTTTGGTTTTTGTTTTCCCATGGTCAGTAGCACTAGCTTCACTGATCTCCCAGTGCTACCTTAAAGGAACTTATTACCAAGTAAAAACAGAGACAACAGAGCCGGATGGGAGCCGTCATGAGCCTTAAAACATCTCTTTGCTCTCATTTATTGATGAGTCATCATTATGTGGATGTAAAAGAACGAGTTATTTATTTATTGAAGAATTAAGTAAATTTAAGGTTCAGCATTCTCTGAAGGAATTCAAGTCACTAGAACTTATGTTAAATAATAATGGAGTTATAGCTGGTTTGGTTAAATCTATAATAAACATTCAAGCAGTATTGCAAAATGTGTATCTGTTAAACACGTTTAAAATGAACAAAAAACGTTCTGCAACGGAATCAGCTTTAGTTTATTTAATTAGGGGTCTTCAAATGTGTCACTTTGACACTGTGGAGATGGTCCAAAAACACGTATTCCTTAAATCTGTCAATTATTTACATTTTTAAACATTGAGCATAAAAATTCACAAAGTTTTCAGCAAAGTCTCCTGTTTCTGTTGGCATCCTACAATGAGTATCAATGAAGACACACTTTAATGAACAGGAATGAAAATAAATCCTGTTTCTTTTTTTATACAAATTCAGTGTCTCTGTTTTGAACAGTGAATTAAAACATCAAGAGTCCAAATCAAAACTTTATTTGTGAAACATTCAGGACCCTCCTGGTTCTCCTATCCCATCACAAAGTTCCCACACTGATACAGATCAGGGCTGTGCTCCAAATAAACAATAAAGAGCTGTTAGAGCAGGCAGAGCCGCCAGCTGATGGGACGTGATTCACTGCTGGGAGGCCTCCTGCCTGCTGCAGCAGAACGTCAGCAGAATTTAGGAGCATGTTGTTGCAGCTTCCGGTTAAAAACTTTAAAGTGATTTAAGGAGGAACTCCGAGTGTGCAGGGGCCCCTTCAGGAGGGGTTTTAGGGGGGACAGATGGGGGCCACATATAATGCTGAACACCAAAAACAACAGCTGTAACAGAAAGTCATGAGTTTTATAAAGATCAGCTGCTGCTGATGGGTGACAGAACTGTAATAAAATGCTGCAGATCAGATTCCAACAACAGAAGAAAACCAGCTTTAAAACAATATTCTGTCCCTTATAAGCACTAAAACAACAACCAACCACCACCAAAACCCACCGAGCCTCTTTTAACTTGTAACTGTCCTTTACAAGGTTGAACAAAAACTATTATAGATGATTTTTCTCCATCAAATAAAAAACCAGCATCACACTCCTTCACACAACTGCTACTCACACTGGTAAAAATAAATGATTTTTAAATGACGCCTATTTTACTCCAATTACCTTTCTGGGATAAGAAAAGGTAAAAATAAATCCCCTCAAGTGTATTCAGGATGAGGAATAATGTCAGAATTGATGTTGTTATCCTCCTTAACCAGGTAACCATTGACCTACATCACCATTCTCTTATGTTCTCTGCTCTGTTCTGTGCTCTTGGCAGAATTAACCTACCCTCAATAGCATGCCTAGTTTCATAGTATGCTTATATCAGAACTAAAACTAAGCTTTTGATGTAATACTCTTACTTTAGCATAATTTGAATAAATACAAGAGAACCAATTAAGAGAATTCTACATTTAAAAGATATAAACCAGAATAAAAATATGGTTTTACTTTTTATTGTTTACAGTCTAATGAAAGTCATAAAAGTCTGAATATTTAACCAAGTTAGTTTCAGTTTTATGTCTAAGATTATCGACTCAGCAAGTCAAATATTTTAGTTCGTTTCTGTAAATAGCAAAGGTGTGCAAGGGCACTGTGCACGGCAGGAAAGAGCCTCAGAAATATTGGAATTTTAAAGCTTTTTAAGACTTTTTTTTTAATGACAAATATTTATAGCTGAAATGTAAAGTTTCTTAGTGAGTGCCCTTTAGATGGCTAACATATTTAAATTGATTCAAAATATTTAGTTGATTATGATTGTGTTAATTATTTAATAATATTTGTATTTATGTTAAAACATTTAGAAATAAGTGACTTTCTTTTACCAGAGCTGAGGAGCTGACAGCTTAGATTTACTGAGGCTGCCTGTCGCTGCTCTGACAGGCAGCCAATAGCAGCGCTGACTCGCACGAGCCTGCCGCCTCCCGCGAGCGGTGAGCCGCGCGCTCATTGGACCGACCGAGGTTTCCAAGGAGCTGAACGCGAGCCGCTCGCGTGCAGCCAGCTGTGCCTGTATAAATAGAGCAGGACGCGTTAGAACCGGGAGAGGAACCGACTGGAGCCTCTTCTGATCCGCTCTGAGGGCTGCAGGCGGCCGGACTCGCTGCCGCGGACTCACCTTTACCTCTCCGTTCTCCGGTTGAACTCCAAGATGCCCGCCGGTCATTTGGAGAAATCATCTCCGTCCGCCGTGGCGGCAACTCCGGCAAGCGGCGACTCCGAGAAACCCCGGAGTGTGTCTGAGGGCAGGAAGGTATGTTCTCTGTTATTATTATTATTATTATTATTATTATTATTATTATTATTATTATTATTATTATTATTATTATTATTATTATTATTATTATTTATCTCAGTCCTCCAAACCCATCATGGAGAAGAGGCGTCGCGCGCGCATCAATGAGAGTCTGGGTCAGCTGAAGACTTTGATCCTGGAGGCGCTCAAGAAAGATGTAAGGAAGCTCTTCACTGTGATTGAACTACAACACAAACAAACACTAATTAATTCATGACTTTACTACGAAACAAACAAACTACTTTATGATTTAAACACAAAACAAGAACTACCTAATGATTTAACTACAAAACAAACAAACAAACAAACAAACAAACAAACAAACAAACAAACAAACAAACACTAATTATTTCACAACTTTACTAAACAAACAAAACAGCTTTTTTAATTTCCAAGTAGTAAATCAAGCTTCATGAAGACACAATTTAATGGTTCCTTTTCTTGTCTGTATAAAATAAATCTAAAAAGAGCTACTAGGATATAAGACAGATGACAGGAACATTTCTGATAAACGTTGTAGAGGAGCTGCAGGGAGTTTAGGTTGGAGCTCAGGTTGGAGATGAGGAGGTGAGGATGGAGGTGAGGTTGGAGCTCAGGTTGAAGGTGAGGAGGTGAGGATGGAGGTGAGGTTGGAGGTGAGGATGGAGGTGAGGAGGTGAGGATGGAGGTGAGGTTGGAGGTGAGGATGGAGGTGAGGATGGAGGTGAGGTTGGAGGTGAGTTTGGAGGTGAGGAAGGAGGTGAGGTTGGAGCTCAGGTTGGAGGTGAGGATGGAGGTCAGGTTGGAGGTGAGGATGGAGGTCAGGTTGGAGGTGAGGATGGAGGTCAGGTTGGAGGTGAGGATGGAGGTCAGGTTGGAGGTGAGGATGGAGGTGAGGATGGAGGTGAGGTTGGAGCTCAGGTTGGAGGTAAGGTTGGAGCTCAGGTTGGAGGTCAGTCAGGTTGGAGGTGAGGTTGGAGGTCAGGTTGGAGGTCAGTCAGGTTGGAGGTGAGGTTGGAGCTCAGGTTGGAGGTGAGGTTGGAGGTGAGGATGGAGGTGAGGTTGGAGGTGAGGATGGAGGTGAGGATGGAGGTGAGGATGGAGGTGAGGTTGGAGGTGAGGATGGAGGTGAGGATGGAGCTCAGGTTGGAGGTGAGGATGGAGCTCAGGTTGGAGGTGAGGTTGAAGGTGAGGATGAAGGTGAGGGTGGAGGGGAGGATGGAGGTGAGGTTGGAGGTGAGGATGGAGGTGAGGATGGAGGTGAGGATGGAGGTGAGTTTGGAGGTGAGGATGGAGGTGAGGTTGGAGCTCAGGTTGGAGGTGAGGAGGTGAGGATGGAGGTGAGGTTGGAGGTGAGGATGGAGGTGAGGATGGAGCTCAGGTTGGAGGTGAGGATGGAGCTCAGGTTGGAGGTGAGGTTGGAGGTCAGTCAGGTTGGAGGTGAGGATGGAGGTGAGGTTGGAGGTGAGGATGGAGGTGAGGTTGGAGCTCAGGTTGGAGGTGAGATTGGAGGTGAGGTTGAAGGTGAGGATGGAGGTGAGGATGGAGGTGAGGTTGGAGCTCAGGTTGGAGGTAAGGTTGGAGCTCAGGTTGGAGGTGAGGATGGAGGTGAGGTTGGAGGCGAGGATGAAGGTGAGGTTCGAGGTGAGGATGGAGGTGAGGTTGGAGCTCAGGTTAGAGGTGAGGATGGAGGTGAGGTTGGAGGTGAGGATGGAGGTGAGGTTGGAGCTCAGGTTGGAGGTGAGGTTGAAGGTGAGGATGGAGGTGAGGATGGAGGTGAGGTTGGAGGTGAGGATGGAGGTGAGGATGGAGGTGAGGATGGAGGTGAGGTTGGAGGTGAGGATGGAGGTGAGGATGGAGGTGAGGTTGGAGCTCAGGTTGGAGGTAAGGTTGGAGGTCAGGTTGGAGGTGAGGATGGAGGTGAGGTGGTGAGGATGGAGGTGAGGTTGGAGGTGAGGATGGAGGTGAGGAGGTGAGGATGAAGGTGAGGATGGAGGTGAGGATGGAGGTGAGGTTGGAGGTGAGGATGGAGGTGAGGATGGAGGTGAGGATGGAGGTGAGGATGGAGGTGAGGTTGGAGGTCAGGTTGGAGGTCAGTCAGGTTGGAGGTGAGGTTGGAGGTCAGGTTGGAGGTCAGTCAGGTTGGAGGTGAGGTTGGAGGTCAGTCAGGTTGGAGGTGAGGTTGGAGGTCAGTCAGGTTGGAGGTGAGGATGGAGGTGAGGATGGAGGTGAGGTTGGAGGTCAGCAGGTTGGAGGTGAGGAGGTGAGGTTGGAGCTCAGTGGAAGTGACCTATAGGATCACCTGCTCTGTAGGAGTTAAATGAACATTTTGTCGTTGTGGTTCTGTTGTGTTCAGAGCTCCAGACACTCTAAACTGGAGAAGGCTGATATTCTGGAGATGACTGTGAAACACCTGAGGAACCTGCAGAGGCTTCAGATGACTGGTAGGAAACACCTGGACTGGAGATTTAACCTGAACCTTCTCAGCTGTTTTTAGCATTCAGAATCATTTCATTTTTAAATATTAGCATTTTTATTAGTAGTTTCCAGCCGTCTTGCTTGTTTCCTTCCATCTTTGTGTGTATTTATTCAGTTTTCCTCCCTCCAGCTGCTGTAAACACAGACCCAACCATCCTGGCCAAATACAGAGCTGGATTCAGCGAGTGTGTGGGAGAGGTCACCCGCTTCCTGTCCACATGTGAGGGGGTCAACACAGAGGTCAGGACTCGCCTTCTTGGCCACCTTGCAACCTGCGTGACCCAGATGAGTTCTGTGAACCCGTATGGACCTCATCACGGCGCCCTGGGACAGACTCAGATCCCAGCAGCTCCGCTGCTGCTGAAAAGCGGCTCCCATATGCACATGTCCCCCGAAGCGCTGAAGGTTTACGGGGGCTTCCAGGTGGTGCCGTCACCAAACGGACAGTTTGCCTTTCTTGTTCCGAGTGCAGCTCTCGCTCCCCTGACTGCACAGAATCCCGTTTCCCCTGCAGCTCCCGCCGTCACGTCAGACACCATGTGGAGGCCGTGGTAGGGATGGATGGAGGAAACTGGACAATACGGATATAAAATATATTTTTGTACATTTTGTAGACATATTAGAGAATTTTCCACTTGAGGCTGTTTGTGTTAGAAACATTTGTGCCTGTTTTTATACGTAAGAAGATCCTTAGACACTTTGAAAGCTGCATTTTGTATTTTTATAAGACATTAATCTCTCACCCTGTGGGCCTAGAAAACCCTTGAAAAGCACTGCGTTCTCAGTGATGAATAAAATGTTTGTTTTTTTGTTAAATTGATTTTAGAGCCAACATTAGTGATGCTTGAATTTGGGGTTGGACAAACGAGGAGGTTGTTTGTCTTCAGCTCAGACTGGAGGGAAACAACCAGCTGCTTCATCCGGTTTAAACCTCGTTGTTCACCGATCACAGCGATGACCTCTGATTCTCCCTACTAACCACAACTAACAGAAGATCTTTTTATTTCAATTTCTAATAACTTGAAAATCACAACTCTGACAGAAACAACCTCCACACAGAAGGTCAGAGATGGTGAGTTCAGGGACCCACCCCTCCCCACAGCCAGTCAACAGTTCAGAGTGTCTGACGGGCGTTTGGAGCTGAATTTAGTCTGATTCTGACCACCGGCTGGTTCTGATTCCATCTCTGCTCCTGAGTGAGGTTTGTGTTGAACCTAAAGGCAGGATGAAGATGGGTTAAAGTCCACGGATGTTCAACCCTTCTTCAGTTAGAAAATCTTAATATTCTAACGTTCCTTGAAGGAAACGCCTGCCGTGTTTCATGTCAGAGATCTAAACCTTCTAAGATCTTCTTAGGTGAGGAAATGATGGAGTTTTAGTGATTTGGGTCAAACATTGAAGATCTTGACCTGTTAGTGCTCAGAGTCCAGATTGACTCAGCTACTGACACATCAGCTCAGACTGAGTCAGGTAAATAATCAGAATTCAAGACATTTTTGTATTTTCTAAGCTCAGTTATTTGGTCTTAGATTGGCTTGACTTCTAAACCTAATCAGCTGTAGTTACATCCAGTGACTAGAATCTCTCCAGTGTTTCTGTACAAACATACAGGCCACCTGTCTCCTATTAACAGTGAATAATGAATGAATGTGAACATCTAACTGGACTAAATGAGGTCTAAATTAAATGAGAAATATCTTTAATAATTACTTTTGAGGCCTTCTTTAGAGTACAAATATTAGTTTTTTTATTTCAGATATTTAAATGTGTTCTTCTAATAGAGCAGCAGGTGGTCCGTCTGCATCGGTTCCCACAGCTGGGGTCCCAGCAGGACCTGCATGGGTCATGAAACCCCAGGATTTCAGATTTAAGGAAATTAAATTCACTTTAAAAACAAAAACGTCAACAGAAAATGTAGCTTCAGCTGTGACAAAGAGAAAACACTTGTTCTTAAAAGGATGAAAACAATGAGTTCGCTAAATTTTTGTTAAACTCAACTCAAACTTTATTTATAGAGCACTTTAAAAACAACAAGATGTCGACCAAAGTGCTGAACACTGTGTGAAATAACTAAACTTTAAAAAGAGAAAAATATAAAAACATTCAATATTAAAAATAATAAAATCAATAAAAGTTGGTACAGGAGTCACATTTATCCAGTATGTGAAAGGAGATTTAACAAACAATATTTTAAAATCTGTCCTGAAACGAACTGGGAGCCAGTGAAGAGAGACCAGTGTGGCGTAACGCGGTCATGGTTTCGCCTGTTAAGACGAGCTGCAGCGTTTGTTAAACCCACATCGCTCAAAGTGTCTCTAGAAAGTAGAAGTCGTCCACTGACTGGAGCAAAAGTCAGATCAGGAGAGACACTGCTGCAGATCAGTGTCAAACTAACGGCTACATTCAAACAACTTGTTCAAAAAATCCACACAGATGCATCAGAAGAACTGAATGAGCTGTTTGACCTCTACGGCTCCGCGTCAGACTGTTGGTTTAGTTTATGGTGTTTATGCAGTAAAACGTACTGTAGTGTAGTAAATCAGATGTTTGGTTGGAACGAACTAAACAAACATTCTCAAGTTAAATAGGTTTACAAACAGCTGATATAACGTTCTAAAGCATCAGGATGACTTTTTTAAAAGTCTCAGCCATAAGTTTGTTACTGATCTGCAGCAGTGTCTCTCCTGATCTGACTGGCGGTGAGTTTTGCTCCAGTCAGAGACTGCTTCCTGTTTGAGTGACGTCTAAAACATCCCTTTAAGGCTTAACGTTTGACCAGGTCTCTGAGACTTTTATTCTGAAGGTCAAAAGCTGCAGGGTTTGGGAACCGACAGCTGAAGGAGGGTTCCTGAGTGTGGCGTTCACTCAGCAGCTCAGCCCCGCCCCAACGGACCTGAGTCTGATAACCCGTCACCAGAACCACCAGTCCATCACCAGAAGACAAGTCCTCAGTGTGACAGCATCAGACCTCAGGAGACAAACGGACCATTCATGATGTCTGAGCTGCAACGGAGACGAGTCTAAATACAGGCAGCAGGAACATTTCTGCTGTTAAGAAGTGACATCACTCCACAGCGCTGACTGTACATGTCAGACCATCACATATCAATAAATCCCATCTACTTAATGTTTTGAATTAAAAGTATAAATCTTAGAGCTACTTTGTCCCTCTAATGGGAATTAAACCTTCACACACAATTAGGTTTACATCTCTGTTGAGTTCAGCTGAGAGAAGTCTGACAGTAAAGAGGACTAAAAGACAAAACCAGAGCTCCCCCTCCTATCAGGACGTCCTTTGAGAAGACCCTCCGAAGCACAAAAACAAAGACGGGCCCCTCGGTGGCTCAGTGGCTCCTCTCTTTGTGACCCCCTCAATCTTCATAAAGAGCCTTCCATTTGTTTATCCAGGAAAAGGTTTAATGGCTGGGAGGGGGAGGACCATGCTGTCACTTTCACCAGGCTAAAGGAGGCTTATTGTGGCTCGCTCCCCCAGGTCTGGAGCTTAAAGGCTCTTTGAGAACTCTTCAGGCCGCGCTGTGCTGCTCAGATGAGTCGATCTGTGAAGAGCTGACAGGAGCAAACAGCTTCAACAGGAGAGTCTCTGAAGGGTTCTGCTGTCACATCACAGCTATGCTCATCCCAAACCAACCCTGTAAAGATCAGAACCAGGATCTGCTTCCAGCGCCTCAGTATTTACCCTACGGGGTTGTTATGGCGCTGGATGGGGGTGGAGGTGGTCACCAGTGCTTCACGTCCCAGCTAATGAATGGATTATGCTCTGGATATCAATGGTGAATGAACAATACTCTTTGTCCCTTCAGTCCAATTCATCCCGTTTTGATTTAGCTTGTTGTTTTCTAACAACACTCCAACTCAGCGGTGGAAGAGAAGCTTCCGGGGAGGAATTCACAAGCAGACAGTCAGGACAACACCAGGAGGGGAAATGTATCTTTGTGAACCCGCACAGAGAGATGATGCTGTTAAAACAGAGTTACTCTGTTTCTTCATCACTAGTCATTGTGTCCTATCAGATGTGGTGCTGAATAATGAAAGGCCATGGGGGTATTAAAGAGCAACTATAAAGACACACGTTTTACTACGAGAGTCTGTGGACGGTGTCCCAGCAGGGACACATTCAGCTACATTCTCTTGAATATTTATTCATTTTTATTTCAGTAAGGGATGATGATTTGGACACAATGACTGATGCAGAGATTCTGTTGATTCCTCTGAGTTACTTTGTTCTCTGTGGTCAGATGGGGAACTTATGAACCTTGGGATGGAACCTGATGTAGTTCTACATTTCACAGAGGTCCTAAAGCCAGTATGTCACTGGGCTGGGACTGTAGGGGATTAGATTTGTGCCAAAAAGCTCTTTAACCCTTTGATGCATCTTTAAAACATCAGCATTAAAGTGCCTTCACACATTTATGTGCTCATGAAAAATGACACTTGAACTATTTAATACATTAATTTTTTATCTATTTTTTAGCCTTTAAACCAGCATCCGTTCTGATCACACATATCAAATCAAAACGAATGTAAAAACTTTTCTAAGCCCTGGTTTTGGACTTGATGCAACTTAATTTCATGGTCTAAAAATGTCAATGTAATTTTTTTATATAGCACTTTACAGTGAGTGCAGAATTATTAGGAAACTTCCTTTCCTTTGGCAAAATGGGTCAAAAGAAGGACTTGACAGGCTCAGAAAAGTCAAAAATAGTGAGATATCTTGCAGAGGGATGCAGTACACTTAAAATTCCAAAGCTTCTGAAGCGTGATCATCGAACAATCAAGTGTTTCATTCAAAATAGTCAACAGGGTCGCAACAGGGTGGCTTTGAGCCTATACAGCTTGGAGTAAGACAACATGCATAAAGAGGATGATGTGGTCAAAATACTCATTTGCCTAATAATTCTGCACTCCCTGTATAACAGCTGCACCAAAATGTTTTACAGCAGCAATATATCCACTATAATACATATAATAAGCATGAGGAGATACAGGATGGAGTCAAAGCAGAGACGGTGGAGAGAGGACTGATCTAGACCTTTAGAACAGGACTTACTCTAGGAGTGTCGTAAGGAAAGCATGGATGAATTCTTCAAAGTCGTTGGGAAGGAAGTTGGTTTTACTTTAGCTAAGAGTCTCAGCTGGAAGAAACGTATATGAACAACTGAACTGATGTGTTTATTAAATTTAAGGGAGGAGTCAAAAATGACTTTGAGGTTTTTAACAGACTGAATGGATCCATCAGGAGCAAAGTCAGGGTCTACAGACTCCTCTCTCTGCAACAGGATGACTTCTGATTTACCTTCCTTCAGATGGAGGTCAGAGTTCACCAGGTCTGAATGTCATTTAGAGACAGTCCAGTAGAGGTCACTGGTTTTTACTTTAATGGGAAAATAGATCGGAATATGATCAGTGAAGCAGTGGAACTGGATTTTATTTTCTGAAGACGGATCCTAAAGGTAGCAGGTACAATGAGAACAGAGAGAAAAAACCCACAATAAATAGTTTCTATTTTCAACAAAATGAACTTCATAAAAATCCAGCTTAATTATTGCAGCCAGGTTTATGTGAAAGAGCATGATAATTCATAAATACTCTACCTAAAGGATTTAGAATAAATACAAATATAGAGAATATAGAGTAGAACAAATAATATAATATGTATATAAAATAAAATAGATTATAGATCAGAAAACATAACCTAACAAATAGAAGATAATATAGAATGAAATAGATAATATAATATAGAATATAATAAATAATTTCAAATAAAATAGACTATGGAATTTAAAAGAAAATATAGTATAAAATGAAATGACATTAATAATATAGAAAATTATAAAATACATATTATAAAAGCAAATAAAATTATATTATAGAACATAATAAATAAAAGAAAATGAAACTGAATGTAGAATAAAAATACTGAACAGAATAAAACAGAATCAGTCCTATTAATAAACAGAACAGATTGTAAAATGTAGAATAGATTAGCTGAATCAGAGGACTGACTCGTCTCTGAAGGACCTGCTGATGAGGAGACGTCTGATTCAGGTGGAGCAGGGAGGAGCTCTGGGTGAGGGCAGCCGGATTAGATTATAGATTATAGAACAATCAGTTTAAAATATAAGATTTTACTAGATGACAACAGAATGTAGTTGATAATAAAGAATGTTTATAATAAATTGATTGGTTCTTCAGGTGAACAAGACCCTTTAAAGAAGTGAAGAATGTTTTGTAGTTGGAACCATGTTGTGTGTCCTCCATCTTGGAAGATTTTATTTTGGTCACTTGTTTTTGTTCACTAAGTGATTTTGAAATAAGTTTCTCTTTTTTCTTTTTCCATCTGAAGCAGCCTTACAGATCCTGCTCAGACTGGTTTCTCTCGTGTCTTTATTACGTCGTCTTTATTCTGACTGTAACCTTTTTAGATTCGTGTCCTTCCCTGAATGCATTGTTTAGCTGTACCTTGATATTGTTGGGTTGGTGTGCATCATTTGAACACATTTAGATTACAGCTTCTTGTAGCCTGTTGGTCCTTTACCACTGATAAGATGCTCTCAGTGACGTTTGGCAGAACAAACGTAGACCAAAGTCCCGTTTACTGGATGCCTCCAGGAGGTTATTCTGGCTGTTGAGAAGGATCAAGGTCACTAGTTTTTGAGGATTTGTAATTTTTTAGAAGATTTTCCAAAGTGTAGCTTAATCCATCCTAATAAATCATCTCTAAAAAGACAGGAATGTTTATGAGAAACATTTGATGGTCAAAGGTTGAGGCGTTTGTCCATGACAGGAGGTTTAAGGTGAGACTAAGAACATGGATCAAACATGGTGGTGGTAGCATCGCGCTCTGGTTCTGCTGCATCACACAAAGGGGGTGGAAGAATGAAGGAGGAGGAGGAGGACCTCCACATTCATCATTTCTCCTGAGCTCATCAGATGGGTGGTTGAAACCTGGTGGGGTGTCCAACTGGACACATCAGAACTGGTTCTGACTGGATGAAGCTGGCTGATTTTAGACAGCCTTCCTAAACACAGACCTCGACACTATTGGGCATCTATTGATTCTGAATAAAAGCTGAGTTTGTGTGAAGAAACACACCAGTTTAAATAAACTGTCCAGAGGAATCAGATATCCCTCCAGGACAGAAGCTTTATGATTGATTCAAGATCAAACTTAAAGGACCATTGACCAAACTGTAGTGGAGGTGTTCGCATTTATTTCAGCCAATAGGTATAATTCTGAGTCTGAAAAGAGAAAATCCACAAAACAGTCAGATGTTTTCAATAAATTCCAGTTTTCTGTCATATAATCACTCCCCCTGGAACAATAATGACTCAGATCAACCATTAAATGCTAAAAAAAAATATAGGTTTTACAAGCTCATGAAGTGACTGTGTATCCATAATTCACATGATCAATCAGAGGATCACTGTTATGGTTTGTGGTTCAAACATGTTGAAGCCTCTCCAGGGAAACAATGGACACTTGAGAACGTCCTTCTGCTGCTGAAGCTGAAACGTGGGAGGTATTTCAGAGGTTTGGCGTGTTGCGCTGACTCCTCCCTAGAACAACTACACCCAGACAATGGAGGCCCGCACCGTGCATAATAAAACCTCCCCATCTGGGACATACACAAGGCTAGCCTTTAGAGAGCGTGGTCCAGAGGACCATGGTTTCTGATTCCTCCTCAATAATTGTAATGTGATGATAAGAAGCTTATCGGCTCTTGTTATCCTCCAATAGGGATGGACAAGACAAAGACCAGTGAACCAGCATGCTAAAAGATTACCATTATGGTGACATCTCCACGTCCACTTAACACCCACATCAGGTCAGCTGTTCTTAATTTGGTCACCAACACCAATTTGGCTTAAATCCAGGGGTCTGGCTGCACTGAGGGGCGAACCTTGACCCTTGTTTGTAAGCATGGTTTGTGTTTTGAGCGTGAAAAAAGGCCTATTTGTGTTCCTGAGATGTTTGGGTCATCGTATCATGGAGGATGTGTCACCCTCTCATGGGCTAAGAGAGCGGAGCTAATAGACACCTGCTCAGATAAAAGCTGGTAACGTTTCCCATCTTAATGAAACTCAGAAACACAGACAGCTGAAATAGACACGACTCTTCTTTCATTTCCAGTCTTACATATGTCTTCAGTTTGAAATGAAACAATGTTGATGACGATGTTTAGCTCAGATTT
Organism: Callopanchax toddi; assembly: GCA_006937965.1. Classification (NCBI taxonomy): domain Eukaryota; kingdom Metazoa; phylum Chordata; class Actinopteri; order Cyprinodontiformes; family Nothobranchiidae; genus Callopanchax; species Callopanchax toddi. Next base: position 242,146 of record SSNR01000334.1, read on the forward strand.
TTGTATCTAGAAGTCTCCTCTTGAGTTCTCGCCCCAGGCTCTGAGCTCAGCTGACCTTTAGCCTTTGTCCTGAAGACCCTGCCCTGCCCTCTCCACCTCCCTGCTCACAGCCCGGTCTGAACTCTGTGGGAACCCCCGTCCCCAGAGCTTTGTGTTGATTTGGACATTGTTTGTCTCACCAGATAATGTCTCCTTCCCTCTGCCTGTCCTCCTTTCAGCCTGGACCTGCGATGTGCAGAGCGTGGTGTTCGCTGCTAAGAGCTGGAGAGGGAAATGAGATCTGACTGAATGGTTACCAGCAGCCCCTCATCCTGGTCTGGTACTGAACACAGCGTCCTAATTTATCATCATAAACATCACCTGCTGGCAAAAGATTGGTATTAAGGTGATAATGTTTTTGCCTCTGTGTGTAAACAAGCAAATTTGCTCTTTACATTGGTGGGGGCGCAGGGGTGGGCGTGTGCCAAAACAGGAAGTACAGATTAAAGCGATCCGTCCTGGTCCAGATCCAGGTCCAGGTCCAGGTCCAGACTGGCCTAAAGTTAACATCACTGAGAAAATGTCCAATGGCCAGTCCTCATCCAGACCCAGAGGGCAGGTGCCATCAGAGTAAACGGCTCAGGGCGGGCCGCGAGGGGCTCGCAAAGATAGAGCCAAACACATATGCCTCCATACCCTAGAGTCTAGGGTATACCTGTGTCTAGGGCCTAGACACAGGTCGATCCGAGAACTCCGCACACAAAAGCACAGCACCTACGTATTTCTGCTGGGCTGCACACATTGTCGGTGGGGATGCACAGCTACTGTATTTCTGCACTCTTGGATTGAATTATTGGGACATGTCTCCTCCGTCCATGCCAACTACACCCCTGGTGTGTTACGTTGCATTATGATGCATGCAGCCCGTGATCACATGCGCAGGGCACTGCCAAGGAGTGCTCACACGGCTGCTGATGATCAGTGACACACACAGGCTGTAGCGCCTTAAAGCTGATGTGTGCAGCATTTCAGCAAGAGAGCATGTTTTTAAACCAACGTACCGTGGCCCCTCCCAAAACATTTATCCTCCACCCTCCGGGTTTCAAGCCCCACCTCGACATGCGCGTCACTCCCGTCTCTAAGTCGGGTAGAAACTGAACAGCTTCAACTACGATTACATTGCAGGGTTCAATCATTCACAGCTCACAAATCATGTTCTCTCACTGTACGAGGCTCTGATGAGACCTATCTGTCTCTGTGCTTATGAAACGTGGCTCTGAGCAGCGAGCTGCTGCTGGACTCAAACTGCACCCGGAAATAAACGTGTATCCTTGGCAAGCCTTGACATTCTGTGTGGAGAAATGTTTAAAAATAAACATAAATCCCGCAGTAGCTGGGGAATGGAGAACTTTTAGTAGAAATGAGCTCTGACTCCTCCATGACCACTGAGACTGTAAACAGGAAGACAGACATGGAGCATCCTGGGAGCGCGGTTCCCACCTCTACAGGTTTGCACAAAACGCGTGCACGTTGACTGACAGCCGACAACGCAGAAATTTGAATTTTATTGGCTGAAAAAGTTTGGTGGTCAGAAATAATTCAAAGGGGTCTACAGGAGGAAGGAGGGTCTTCATAAGAATAACAGATGTTGTGGAACTTTAACCATAGATCATAGTTTAGACCTGAAATATTGTTTAAAAAACTTTGATACATAGAAAAATAATCCACATAGGAGCTTTAACCAACAGGAGGTATTTAAAAATGTCATCCTGATGCATTATGACTACCTGTAAGTAACCCTCTGTTATTACCTCTTTAAAAGCAGGTAATGTAGCATTCTAACACGCTGATGGACTTTTTTGAGCAAGAGTTGTTTATAATACTCCAAAATTGGCCACTAGCTTGTAGTGGTTCAGCACTGACTAATGATGATTATTGCTCCAAACCGAGGACTACCTCCTGTTTTTAGAGGCTCTGCTTTGAGCGGTGTCAATGGATAACTGATCAATTCAAAATGACCCAAACATTCTTTAATAGTTCTGATTTCACAAATACAGAGAGAGAGGAACATATAAAACTAAAACACAAACTCGTCTATTTCATTTCATTTGGATTTTGAACAAGTCAAACTATTGGCTGATGTTAAAATGACAACCATACATTATCTTTATTTAACATGAATTTATATTTAAAACAGAGGAAATGCATGAATACACCCTGTGAGCCCGTCTGAGGCATCAAGATGTGGCTTGAGATGAACGAGTGACAATAGTCAACAAAGGGTTCAATAAAGCTTTTTGAAAAATATATATATAATAACATCAGAGGCTACTTCCTCATGATGACCTCATAGTAACTTTACTATTTTGCTTGTGATGTAAACTCATAGGCTGCATGGTGGCGCAGCTGGTTAGCACTGTTGCCTCGCAGCAAGGAGGTCGTGGGTTCGCGTCCCGGCTCTGCGGCCTCTCTGCGTGGAGTTTGCATGTTCTCCCCGTGCGTGCGTGGGTTTCCTCCGGGTACTCCGGTTTCCTCCCACAGTCCAAAGACATGACTGTCAGGCTAATTGGGCTGGTAAATTGTCCTTAGGTGTGAGTGGGTGTGTGGTTGTTTGTCTCGTTCGTCTCTGTGTGGCCCTGCGATGGACTGGCGACCCGTCCAGGGTGTCCCCCGCCTCTCGCCCCTTGACCGCTGGAGATGGGCACCAGCTGCCCCGCGACCCTCTGTGGAGGAATAAGCGGCTACAGAAAATGGATGGATGGATGGATGTAAACTCATTGTTGGTTCAAACTAACTGCAGCATCCTGAGTTTTTTCAGCCCACCAGATGTTTTAGTGCTCGTCACCTATAACAGCCTTTTAATTTGAACTGTCCTGTTAAACAATGACAGCACCTCAGTCTTAGACTCATCCTCTACAAACCCTCACTTCAGGCGCTTGTTGTGCTGTAAAATGTGATGTCATTCAGGGTGAGGAGCCAGTTGACCCCGTGGCATTTAACCCCTGTTAACCAGGAGTTAGAGAGCTGTATTCAAGGTGTAGCCATCTGTGTGCCTTACTGCGCTGAAGCCTCACCCTTTGTCCCCCTCACCGCGGCGCAGGGGGCTGGTCAGAGGAGGACCGGTCAGTCTCAAACTACTTGTGATGACAGTTTCATCACGCCTTTACTGTCTGTGGCAGGTTATTTTAGCCTGTTCTTGAATCCAGTCAAAACAAAACAACAAACTACACACATTGATAAAACTGGTTCCCTTCAGTTAAAGAAACAAATCCTCCAATGTCTCAGAAACAATGTGAAACCATGGCAGGAAGGCGTTTGTGGGAAAAGTGTGTCAAAACACTCACGTCCCTCATGGTTAAGATGCTGAAGAGGTCAGCACTGGCAAAAGCAAATCACAAAAACCAGACAGACAAATAGCCATGTTGATGAACCACAGAGCCACTGGGAGGATGTCCACTGGTTCTACTGGCCTGGCTGATGGATCCCTGTAAAGGCTACATAATGCTACAGTGGGGTTTTAAAAGAATGTATGAACATTTGATGAATAAAACACTGTATTGGCCACTAAGGATTAGCTTAAAGAAATGATACAGACTGACTGTGTTAACATCTAAGGATCAGGTTTAAAATGTGGGTCAGGAACAGAACTGAACTAATCAAATCAAATCAAACTTTATTTATAAAGCACCTTTCATGCCAGAGCGAGCAACACAAAGTGCTTGACAGATTAAAATGACCCATACAACCCACATTCCCTCCCTTTCCCACACATAGAACAATTATGACACTCTCCCCTCCCAGTCCACAACCCATTCCCAGGCACACATACACATAAAAACCACTGTAAACACTATGTTGAGCTCAGATGGCTCCAGTAATGAGAAACACGCCATCAAGTGGGCCCTCTGCCTCGCCAGCTGTAGAACCAGGTCAGCAGCCAACACACCAACCAAGGGCACCTGGGAATGGAGGGTGGCAACCCCTGCCACTGCCCGGTCCGACCACTGGTCCCAAGAACAGAGAACAGGGGTTCTCTGCTTGCTGGAACCGAGAGGAGGAGCACTTCAAACACGGTGCAGGATAATTATGCTGATTGTTGCCCCGATTCTCCCCTTCTGACAATCTTAAGGATGCCCGGATGTTTCTAAAGATAACCCTATCAGATATTCCTGTTGTGTTAAAGGCATACGGTATGTAAAGGTATGTATGTAACTTTTACATTTTTTAAAAATCTTTTCCTTGAGCCAGTATGTGCTAATATGACTCTTTACAGGGTTAATGAAAAGTCACTCATCCCCATCTGCTGCTTGTGTCCAGAATACCACGTTTGTAACTTCTGAGTCTCCGGTCCGGCGCCCTGAAGTCTGAGGAGACATTTCAACAGTCAGAATTAGGTGTTTCTGAGCAAAGACAATGCTAACGTTTTTACGACAGTGACTTAAAACGGACACTAGGGGGTGCTAAAAATAAGCCAAAACTACATAGTATGCTTTATGAGTGCTCTGGTGGCTGGAAAGGACACCAGGACCACTCTGATCACAAATATGGAAATCCATCATGTTGGATTGTCTTTACTCAGTATCACAGCATGTGTGAGGAGCAGCCTGTGACATGTGACATGTAGCCAATCAGAGCGCAAGGTGACTGACACAAGCAGCATGGAGCGAGGGGAATCCCACATCAAAACAGCTGTTTGTATCTTTGTTATACTTGGTAACACAACTGTCAGAGTGCATTATTGTTTATTATAATAACATAAAAGCTGTCATGTTTGTTTATTCTGAAGTCACATTTGATCTCAGGAAGTGCGATCTGATCTGAGAATGTTGGTGGGTGAAACCGATTTGATGTGTTGTCGTTTGTAGGAGCAGAAGGGTCTGTCACTTTTTATCTCCGTGTGCTCTCTTATGGTTTGAAATTTTGTTTATTTCATTATTTTGAACCAACAAAAATGTTTTTATACAACAAATTTTATAGAATAGTTGTAAAAAACAACCAACAAATAAAGTCAGAAGAGGAGTAGGTAGAAGTAAAACGTATACATTTCTACCCATTTGTCAATTATTCTTATCAACTTATGACAAATTAAACTATAATGAAAAAAAAAGAGAGAGAAAAATAATAAAGACAATAAATCATATAAAATGCTGTGGTGTGAACCGGCTCTTACCTGCAGATCTCTTTGCTTACTGGTGATTAAATTTCCTTCACTTTTTTCAAAACTTGGTTGTTTTTGTGCATTTTTTGATAAAAGAACACACCTGATAATATTTTTATTCTCAGCATGGACACCACACAGACGTACTAGTTGCAGTGGCGGATCTAGAAAAAAATTAGAGGGGGGCTCAGGCAGGGGCCAGCTGCCTTTTTAAAGGGGTACATTCTAAAACACTAAGCACTTAACATGGGGCCACATGGGGGCCAAGCTTGTTGTCAGGGGGGCACGGGCCCCCCTGCCCCCCCCCCCTAGATCCGCCCCTGACTAGTTGTTTTTTCTCTTCCAAGTCCCAACTGAAACTTCATGAATATCTTTTTTATTGAGTGTTTACAGGAAAACTACTTGCCCATTCCAGCTGTTACATGTGGATATGAGTGACATTTTTAAACAAAGTGTTGAAGCGTTTAAAGGTACAGCAGGAACACAAGTTAACAGGTGATTTATGGGTTTCTACACTTTTCAGGCATTAAAGGATCTTAAAAACAACCAATTGAACTTTGAAATGTAAAATCGAAGGTTCGTCCACCCCTCTTATCATTCAGCAGCATTCCTGCCTGCTGGTTATCAGCTGAGTTAGAGCTTTGTTTACAGTATTGACTGACAGAAGAGGGAATCTGGTCACTGAGGCAAACTACCGAATCGTGGTCTCGTTGCTACATCTAGTCTCTTCGGACTGGGTTTTTATAACGTGCTCCTTAACATGGCCATCATCGTCCTGCAGCTGAACCTTTACAGTCATCGGAGAGCATTTATCTACTTTACATTTGATTGTCATGGTGTGGTTGACTTTTTGCAGACTACAGGAGTTTAGATCAAGCGCCTCGTCTTTACGCAGGTGACACACCAGCTGGTCCCGGCCGATGGAAACCACAGATCGTTTTCTTAGAAAGTCAGGGCTTTCACACATCATCCTGTCCAGCATCTCCACGTCCCAGCTGTTATGCAGCACCCAATCATGCAGGTACCACAGGTGGCAGTCACATTTCCAGGGGTTTCCGTGCAGCCTCACCATGTG
>SSNR01000334.1:253357-256293 GCA_006937965.1 Callopanchax toddi
CTATTGATTAAACCTTTACCATATCCTGGCTGTTATGGCAAAGCGGCCAATAAATCCTCTTTCAAAATAAAAGACTTAAATGCTTTTAAATCTGTTCGTGTCTTAGAGAAAAGCCCAAATCTAAATCGTCCAAAGTTGATGACAAAGCCATTTCAAACAAATGCGGTTCCCGAGCTGCCACCATGTTGCTTATTTTCAGAGTTGAAGCTCTGTCATCATCGGCTATTCCCGCCTACCAAACCATTAGAGCACTGTGATTGGCCCGGTACGAGACTGACCGGACCAATCAGTGGGCTGCTGAGGTTCCAATGAGCGTGGCTAGACCAAGTCTGCTGAGCAGAACTGACGGTCTAGTTTACTAGGCTACCGAAATTTAGCACTGAAGGCCCCACCAGTATACTACAGGCTTTCAGTCGGTACCAAAGTACCGAGTTTCGGTACCCAGCCCTAGGCTTTAGGCTCCGCCCACTCTGAGCCTGGTTTCTTCCTGTTCAAAGGGAGTTTTCCTTCCCTCTGTCGCCCTCCTACTGTGCTGCTCAGAATGAGGGTTTCCATTGAAGTAAAGCTCCAATCCAATCAGCTGGTTCCTTTATAATAATGGTCATATAGTGTAGTGTATAATGGTTTTACAACAAAACTGAATATTATTGCAATGAACTGGCTTGAGTCTGGAGCTGATATAAATTGTATTTGTTGCTTTGTTTAGCACTGAGATGACTTGTGAACTGGTGCCTAACAAATAAACTGAATTAAACCGATTCCCAATTAAGTAAAACATCTTCATGACTTTGTTTTACATAATAAAATGATTATGAGTCTAAAACCCATATTTTTGAATTTCATTATGTCATTATTATGACTTTAGAAGTCTTTAAAAGATGTTCTCTTGTTCTGTAATACACAGATTGCCTTCCATAGCTTTCTGCTCGCTGTGTGTTTGGGGGAACAGGAGGTTTTTGTTGCAGTAGATGTCTATTTCCACAAGGTGGGACCCTTTTCCTTCTGACCTTAACAAGAGGTGAAGACCCTCCCTTTCCTTCAGGTAGTTCCTTGAGGATGGATAGGAACACACCTTTTTTTGTTTGTTTGTCTAAGATCAGACTCACAGGGTGCATCCACCAGGAAAACCACCAAGTCTGGTTTTGATCTTTAAACATTTGTTTTTCCCTTTAAAACATTTAAAACAAAACTTTTTTGTGTTTCTGGAGCTGAAAGATGGCAAATGCAGGAGTACAGCTTCTCGGCTTCACGTTGGCCTTCTTCGGATTCATCGGCACTTTAGCTTCCACAGTCATGGTGGAGTGGAAAGCTTCAGCCTATGTGGGGGACAACATCATCACAGCCCAGGCGCTGTATGAGGGACTGTGGAAAAGCTGTGTTTATCAGAGCACTGGTCAAATCCAGTGTAAAGTCTACGATTCACTCCTCCAGCTACCAGGTACTGTTTGATCAATCTGTTCATTTATATGCAGTTTTTCAAATAAATCAAAGTATGATCAGTGTAACTGCTGTAATGTCAGTGTATGTAGAGTCTAATTATATATTAAGCTAAGCCCAACCATTTTTTATGAGAAAAGGGAAAAAAATTGTGACAAAAATCAGCTTTAGGTCCATTCAGTCCCTCCAAAATGTCTTCAGGTGTCCCATTTCTCCAGAAAGCCCTCCAGCCTGTTGAGACACGTCAAATACCAGCAGCTGTGTGACCTGAGAGAAAGGCGTTTTCAAATGAGTCAGTATTTAAATCATCTTAAAATGGTGTAGCTATCAAATGAAATGCACATTTTAAATAAAAAAACACATCTTTTAAAATCACATTATATCCTTATATTTTGTCAGTTTGATGTAGAGCTCGCGGCTTTCAGCTCTGCTTTGTTTGGGAGGATACATTTTTTTAAGGTGGAAATAGTTTGTTATTTACAAGTAAGGAAGTAAGAAAACATCAAGCAAAACATATGGAGTCAGCCTATGTAAAGTTACACAAAAAATACTTTAGCTTCAAATGAATTGAAATCAGTTCAGATATATAAAGTTAAACGTTTAATCTAAATATGAATGTGATGGTTTCAACCCTAACCCTAAGTTTAGATGGCTGTAAAAATGGAAGTAGCCTACCAAAATAAGAGCAGGATGAAGAGTAAGTAAGTAAGTAAGTAAAGTTTATTTATATGGCACCTTTTACAGACAAAAATCACAAAGTGCTTCACAAAAAAAAAAAGAAAAGAGATCCCCTATCATCTCATAGTCCCTCCCTGTGATGGTTTGAGTCTGTTCAGGCTTGAATCATTTATCAGCATTCCGGATCCATGATTAAAGGTACAACAGGGAATTTGGTAAACAATGTAGCTTAAAATGTGGTTTTTTTCATGCCTCTTAACAACTTTCTAACATAGTATAGCTATAAATATATTGTGGTTATTAAAAGAAATTAAAAAATCAATAAGGTGGTTCCCTCGCAGTTCTCTAAAAACCTCAGTCAATCATACGTTTCAGACCGAAAGCAACTATTGGACAATCCGGCTGTCTGTCTCGCTGAAGCGCCTCACTTCTGCACTTTCTTGGATCCTCCATTAATGCTGCTGGAGCATTTTAAAGCAGAACATCCTGGAAGTGAGAGAAGGACAGAAACAGATGTTAGCGCTTCAATTTTAGGAAGAAATACCAGAGCCTCAAAAAGAAAAACACCTTTTCAGCTAGCAGAAAACAAAAAAGGTTTGGACGTAGAACGAGGAAAAACCAGGGTGAACATTAGCGTTTCAACGACTGGTGTTTTGCTCTCTTTTGTTACTGTGGCAATGCACGGTCCCATGTCTGGGGGAGGCGCGTTTGTGTAGAATAGCTAGCTATACCTAGCTTGTTTGCAAGTTCCCTATTGCACCTTCAAACCGACTTAGTCAGTCAAAAAGATTAGAGATGTTAGGTAGGGGATCTCTTCACCT
>SSNR01000334.1:261514-274673 GCA_006937965.1 Callopanchax toddi
GTCGTATACCTGGTTTTTGCCCAGTTGTATACCTGGTTTTTGCCCTGTCTTATACCTTGTTTTTGCCCTGTCGTATACCTGGTTTTTGCCCTGTCGTATACCTGGTTTTTGCCCTAGCCCCTATCCCAGCATACCATCACTGCCGCTGATGCAGGCCAGCTCAGGTCAAGCCCTCAATGGTTCACACCCAACAAGGGGCTGACATGCGCAGGAGAATCAGGAGCCTCCCAGATATCTTTGAACTGATATCTTCACAGCACAGAAAATAGGACTGATACACAGGAGACATATGAAAGCCATGTTATTGGGTTATTTATTATCTTAAATGAAAATCCTCTCATCCATTTTGTTCCAAAGTCAGATTTTCTTGAATACATTTTCTTTTTCATTTAATCTAACAGCTAAACTGGATTCACATTGACTGCAATTATATTTCAGCATCACTGCTTTTCCTACTTGCATTTTCCTGATTTTGTCTTGTTGTCCAAATGAGGGAACCTCAAAGTCCTCCCTCCAAGTCAAGGACCAAGACAAGCCTGATAATAATCCCACAGTTCAGAGGAAAGGAATTTGTAGAATACTAACGTCACAAAAACCTTGGTGTGCAAATGACATCATGGAAAAACCAAACACCTCCCATCAGAATCTCTACCTCACCCTGTGCTTCATTAAAGGTTGTTTAAATGATAAAGAATCAGCTGAATTTTGAAAGGTTTTACTCAAAAACATCATTTAGATGCTTTTGAAGAGAGTCATGTAGAAACATGTAGCCTCAGGTAGGGTAATTCACTCCCAAACAAGAAGGGCGCGTACGCCTGGAAACTACAGCTCACCTGTCCCAGCATGCCTTTTCACAGAAGTGTTCATGAAGACAGCGTTACAAGAAACTTATCAGCAAGCATCTGTTCCTACATGGAGGAGTTCATAAAATATTCAAAAAGTCGAACTGTGAATTTACTGATATGGATTTGATGCATCTATAAAAACAAACAAATATATAAATAAATAATTAAAAAAAAGAAAAACATTTTATTGGACATGACTGGGTTTTTACCTCAGCTATCGCCCACATCACTCTGTGTGTGTGTGTGTGTGTGTGTGTGTGTGTGTGTGTGTGTGTGTGTGTGTGTGTGTGTGTGTTAGACCAGGTGACTGGTTCAGGGCAGTGCTCTGATTGTTACCTGAGGGGCTGAATGGACAGGCTTCAGCAGCCTACCTTCATCACATAGTGTACAGCTTTGAATGTCTCATGAATAAAAACACCTTGAGGAGTTATTCTGCAAAAGAGGGCGCCACCATGTGGTCATACTTTACTTTTGCAAGGCAGATATATTTTGAGCAGGTGGAGGAGTTAATACACTTTGACCAGTGGTGGGCCGTCAGGGTCTTCTCTGTTGGCCTACTCAGAAAAGTAAATGTATTTTATTTTATATATTCTTCCCCCCCAGTGTCCTGTCTGGCCATATAGCAATCAGAATAGATGTCTGAGTGCCAAAAACAAGCACAACAGATTTACTGTTCCAGGTGAGGCGTTACAGCCACTGCTATAATGCTCCACCTGAAATAAATTTAAATTAAAAAAAAATAGGAATCTTTATTAGAATTGTTTTTTGGCTTGATTTGAATCCCAATGGACAGAGATGGAAAAGAAGGGGAAGGGTATAGAAAGAAAGGTGGGAGAGAAAGTAAACAGAAAAAGAGAAGAGAACAAGAGACTTGAAGAATCCACTTCTAGACCTGCAAATAAAGCACAAACAAAAAAGCAAACAAAACAGAGAAAAAATACAACAGCAACAAACAGCATATGAATTTACAACAGTTGTGATATCCTTAAAATGTATACGGTAAAGACTAATTCAAGATGAGTTCAGTGACAACCACAGCCCCAGTCAATGAGTCTGAAAACACCTGAGTCCATTCTTATGTGATCACCTGTGTGTCTGTGAGCTGGCAGATTGATTATAATGTTGTCAAGGTTTAGGCAAACATTTTCATCATTTCTCAATATGAAATTATCAAGTGAACAGTGATCTGCTGGAGGAAGGATGACCCCTTTCATGACTGCTCTAACAAAAAGAATCGAGGTTCAGACCATGTTGTTGTTTTTATTTTTTCTCTTAGATGTATCAAGGTGACATGATCATTTCTGTCTGTTTTCTCTGAGCCGTTTGCCTCTGTTTTCCGTTCAGATGAGGCTGGTTCTGCTGGCAGACACATCTCTCCTGGCCTGACTCATCTGTCCACCTGAAACACTGAAAACTCGAACTTGGCTCCTCAGCCTCCTCGCGCTGTTCATCCTCATCCTCCTCCTCTGCTCCCTTCTCCTCCTGAGGTGAACCACCACACTGTAGCCCACTACAGCAAGAGCCATGCCAGTGCCGGCAGCCATCAGAACCATACCGGACACCAGCATGTCTTTGCTGCCGGGACCCCGGCGGCCTGCCAAGGCCACGCAGAGGAGTACCGTCCCACACAGCGTCACCGCCAGTCCTACGCTTAAAATCAAAGCTGGGTCACCCCTCCCTCCACTCCTCAGCTCCTCGATCCGACGCCGGCTTCGCACGCAGTTCATGTCCTGGATGGCCGAGCTGAGGAGCTGTTTGAGCAACACAACCAGAGCCAGGAGGCAGAGGGTGGTGCCCACCCCAAGACGCCATTCCCCAGAAAGGCTGGTGGTGGTGGACAGGAGGCCCACGCCACCCAGACCCAACCCCAGTATGAGGGCCACCGAGGCACAGTAGCAGATCAAAGAGTGCTGTGGCTCTCTGAACCACCAGAACTCCACCTGATCCTCCAGGACCTGTAGCTGTGTGAGTCTGGGGTCCAGATAGAGGCTTGGGGGCCTGGTGAAGTAGTAAGTCTGGATCTCAGGCATGGCAGGTCATCACTCTTTCAACTCAACACTTTCAGTTACGGGAGTCAAATATTTATCTTAACAACAATCACAGAATCAACTTTAGTCCAAATCCCTCTCTTCCTCACTCTGATGATTCCATCAGAAATACAATATTTAGAAAGATCCTTCAGTTAGTTTGGTTTCACTCTTTAGACGAGACGTCCAACTTTGATACAAAAAGTTCTTCAGAGGAGAGCCTTCAGTGGTCCAGGAACTCCACAGCAGCTGGGTATGGTTAACGATGTAGATAGCAATAAGCCAACATGGATCCAGACACTCCAACAACCTGAAACTCCTGAGATCAGACCAAAACTCCTGAGTGGGGTTTCTCCAACCTTCATCAACAGTCGTAGATCAAAACTTGCCTCCTCCTCCTCCTCCTGCTGCTCCTCCTTGTGTCAGGCAGCTCTCTCCTCTCATCACAGCATCCTCTCTGGGTAAAACACACAAGTCAGAACAGCAGCGTTGGATCATGGGTAAAACAGATTGGTGACACTGCCCACTTCACCCCAATGCAGACAATAGGTTGAATAATGAAGGCGGGCATCAGTGTGTGTGTGTGTGGGGCTGCTGTGGTGGGCTGAGTGATGTCAGTGTGTACTGATAATGGTGTGTCTGTGATCCTGAGGATGGCGTCATTCAGCTGGCCTCGTGGATTCTGTATCTGCTCTGTGATGCCATCAAAATCATGCGTCAGACTTAAAAATAAAAAGATTAAAAAATATAAAAGATTAAACTTTTTAAGTAAAGATCTTAAACGCATTTCAGAATCCTCTGCTGAGACATGCTCTGAGACTGGAAGATTTTTGATCATTGTTTTGAAGGAAATTCTTTGACTGTTTACAAACTAAACCTTCGAGAAGTTTATGGATGCAGAGAACATTTTCAGACCCCCACTCTCTCTAGATATGAAGAAAGAAGACAACAGTTCCAGGCTCAGGGAGGTCTGGGTTCAGGTCTTAGATGTGACCACAGCTGATTCCCCCAGGAACCATACAAGGTCCCCATAGGCCTTGTCTCCAAATAGCACAAGTCTTTAATAAAATAAAATAGAAAGCTGCTGCCATCTTTTTCTAATCACAAAGGCATTAATAGATTTAAAAACTACACATTTCTTTTAAAATCTTTAAAATATGTTTATGAAATTAGTTTAACTTTGATCTATTCTAGTTTAAAGATAAATATTTACATCCAGATGTAAAGTCACAGGTTAAGCAGGAGAAACAGAAATAGAAACATGACTTGCATGCTCGAGAGAGGCAGCTGCAACCTGGGGACATGGTTTATGTGAGGACTTTTAGCAGAAACTCACAGGGTCAGTGGTTGCCTGGAGTGGTTAAATCACAGAGTGATCCTGTATCTTTTGTTGTGGAGTTGTCAGATGGACCTGTGCTCCGCAGACATCTGGATCACGTGCGGCTGCGTCAGGAGGAGAGACCTGATGTCACCAGTACAGTGGTGCTTCCTTTAGTGTCATCTGGAGAGATGGAGACACCAGGAGACATGCATCAGGAAGGGGGGTCTGTGTCCGCGATGGACACTGGAGAGTCAGTTGTTGTCACGGAGACAGCTCAGGAAGAGGTTCCAGAGGATCTGTCTGCAACGTCAGCACCCGCCGTGTTGATGGACTCACCTATGGCTGTGTGCAGGTCTCAGCGCACACGATAACCTCCTGACAGACTGAAAATGTAATAAGTTTGAGTTCTGTGCATGTGATGATGTATTTTTAGCCTGAATTCTTTAAAGTGTGTGGTTATGAAATGTATAGTGTTAAGTTTGAACTGTGCGTTTTGGACACAGACGTGTAACTGACAAAGTTTGAGCCTAAGGTTAATGTATATGGCTGTGTCCATTTCACTGGGGGTTTAAACTTAATGGGGGAGGGATGTTGTAAAGCTGATGTTTTGGAATGTAATGTTCTGATTGGCCACTAGAGCTGCTAAGTTGTGTCAGGTGCACTTGTCAGTTGAAGCTGTCAGTTGCAGCTGGTTAGAGCTGGGAGTCACTGCGATCTACTTGTCTGTATTTTTCTCTGTCTTTTTTAAAAACTTCATAAAGACATTTTGGCTACGCCCGTCTTTTTGTGGTTTCTTCCTACCACAATACCCATGAAGTAGCTCTCAGCTTCACAAAGGTTGTAGACCCCTGCTCTGGAGGATCATGGACCGGACCTCCAGAGGTCCTCAAGCAGGAGCAGAGGTCCTGGTTCTCCAGGGCCACTATCCTGTATGTCTGACATGTTTCCTTGCTTTGAATTGCTTCTAAACTTATGATAATGACTTTAGAGGTGAAGCCATTTTAACAGTGAATTTGAAACGGACTGATTTATACATGTAGCGTATTATAACCTATTTTTATGGTTTATAAATTGCACACACTTCTGTAGAATCACTAATAAGTTTTGTTAGTCTAACACAGAGGATTATCCCTGAAGCTTTCACTTTTTAGTGTTCACAGGAATATTTCTAAGTTCTGGAAATTTCACAGTGAGTAAATAAATACGTACCTTTATATTTGAAAGATGTAAAACTGAGTCGGACTTAGACTTCACAGGTTTTATTAGACAAACAGACTGAACGAACAAGCAGATATATGAGGTAGCAAGTTTAACATCTTATGGAGTGTTCTGATGGACATTAAGTTGAGAGTTTAACAACGTGAGCCCTGTGGTGAATTATGGCTAGGGAGATTACCTTAATTTAGTTACAAGGGCAGGTTGGAGGATAAGTTAAATGGAGTGTCACTTATCAAAAAGAGAGCCTTGCTTTACCAGATCGGGGTTACCTGTCTGAGACCGCTCCGTGGATCACCTCGGCGTGGCAGAGGAGGTCGTACGTGGGTGGCTTTGCCCTGACGACCTTCTGGTCCCCGAGGAGGCAGAGGAAGCCGCCACAGGGCACGGAAGTGTCCGGGATGCAGGTCAGCAGTTTCATGTCCGGCTGGGAGCGGAGGCTGGTGTTTCCTTCCCCATAGCAGGTGAAACAGGAGCAGACTGGTGGTGTCTAGCTTCAGGGAAGGGAACTGATCATCGACTTTAAACGGGGCTTGACCCGCACGGAAAGTCGGCACCTGGGCGCACCGTGTAGCTGAGAAAACGGTGAGCGTCCTATCTCGTCACTGGCTGAACGAGAACTGAGGACTTCCGGGCTGGAAGCCTAAACATGGATTCTTGAAACGCGTGGACCAATAGGAAAAGAGCTTACTAAGTCACATGGCTCACGCCTTTAAAGATCCCAGTACTAAACTACTGAATGGATTATTAATATGATTTAACCTTTTAGCACGAGTAGAAATATGAAATAATACTGATGCAGGATCACACATTCATTAATACTGTGGAAGACATTCAAGACATTTCTGGACAGTGGATTAAAAGTAGTGTCCTTTAGAAGGAGACATCAAAGAGTCTTTAAGTTATTGCTATAACTAAAGAAAGTCCTGTGGGTCTTCCGGCACGACCGGATCCTGGGAGGAATGTTGATTCAGGTTAAAACATAATAAAGAGTCATTTTAATCCAAGTTATTGGGAAGAAGATGGTTATTGTTTTTGATGATTACAGGGGTCAGGGGTCAGAGGTTATAGCATATTTGATAATGCTACATAAATGTATCAAACAGCTGTAAACATTAGCGTTGGTTCATTTTAGGAAGCAAATTGTCCCTATCATCATGTAGTCCTTCATGTCAGAGCAGGGCCGGATCTAGCCAGCCCCACTAAGGGGGGCAGGTAGAACATCGGGGGGCGACTCTGGACATGCTAAGAATTTTTTGGTCATTACATCCCCCCAATCCCTTAAAAGCATTGAAAACTATGCCGTCATCATATCAGTTCCTCTATCCATATATTTATTTTCATATTTGATCCCTACCCTCTGCATTTACCCGGGCTTGGGACCGGCACAAGTAGGACACTGGTTGATGCCCTGTTGAGGCTGCATTTATCGGTTTATTTTTGTTTTTTTGTGTTTTTTGGATCTTTTTTGTGTTTTTTGTTTTGTTTTTTTGTTCTTTGTGTTTTTTGTTTTTCTTTCTTTCTGTGTCATTTTGTTTGCCTTTTATTTGATTTGATTTTTATCTTTTTTTTATCTTATCTATCTATTTAACCCTTATTTTTGTCTTTTAGATTATTTTTAATTTTAATTTTTTTAATTTATCTTATCTGTTGAACCTTTCTATTTTGTCTTTTAGATTATTTTTTATCTTTTTTTAATCTATCTTATATTTGTATTGAACCTACCTTTTGTGTTTTATATTACTTTTTATCTTTTCATTTTTTCCATCTTATCTATCTATTGAACCTCTCTTTTTTTGTCTTTTACTTTATTTTTTAATTTTTATCCATATATCCTTTATCCATTTTCTATTGTTTATTGTATTTCTATCTTTTTTATTTATTTTTTGTATATTTTTTTGTTGTTTTTATTTCTTTATGGCTTATATAAGCAGGGGTGCACACAATTTTTCATCCCATGTTCTCAAGGGATTACCTGGCGCTCTTGTCTGGTACTTGTTGGGTTCCCCTCCCCTGCTGGTGGCTAGTGGAGGCTCTTCTGACATGTTCTCATCTTTCTTCTTCTGCAGGGTTGGCAGGCAGTTCTCCCAGCTGACTCCCATCAGCTCATCAGCAGAGGAGTATAAAAGGAGAGAGATTTCCTCTGGTCGGTGCCAGTCCGTTCTACTACTCTCGTGGTACGTTAGGCCTCCTTTAACTTAAGCTCTTTGAATCTCCTGTCGTTCACCCCTGTTGTCTACCACCTCAGAAACCTGCTTTGGACACCGACCTCATTTTTACTCCTCCGGATCCCAACAACCAGCTGCCTGCCTCCCTGCCTGCCTCCCTACCTCCATTCTAACCTATTATCTCCAAGCCTCACTCCAGCCAGCCTCTCTGGGAACCGACACGTACTCTCCCACAGCTTTGATTCCTCCTTGGATTCAGTAAGCCTCTCTCCCTTCTCTTGATGTCCAAGGTGTTCTGATCGCTCCTGACTGAACACCGTTAGTATTAACGTGCATTGGCTCGGATAAAAGTTCAAAACAACAAGTTATCTTAGACAGAAATAGATGAGTCTGGTTTCTCTATCAGAGAGGAGATCAGCTGACGGAGGATCAGCTGGTCCGTGCGCGCATCAGAGAATGGATCAGTTAATGATCAGTGATCCTTTGTTCTGGTTAACTAATGACTGATTCTGATAGAGCGAACTTGATATGTAATGACAAAATGAACGTCTTTCTCAGAGGGGAATTATTTATCAGCAGCTTCAGAGCGCGCCGCGAGCTGTCGGGTCGGGGTTGGATTTAGCAAACGCAAGAGCGCGGATCCGTGAACCGTGTCCCGAACCATAGAGGGCGATCGGTACAGATCATGGATCTATTTTGACCCGTTGCACCCCTCCTGGGCATGTGTGAGTTGTGTGCGTGGGTCAGATGTACTGTGATTGTGTGTGTTGAAGCGTGCATCAAAGTAGCCGTGCGTAAAGGCGCGGTACCAGGCGCATTGGAGATGCTGCGAATGTGTGTGTGTCGGAGGTCCTGCTGTGTGTCCACCAGTTTCAGAGCTTCATGTGAGCACTCATTCACTGAGCTGCAACAGGATGTGAAGCTCGTCAGATCGAAGGGTCTCCCATCGGGACCGCGCAGCGCTGGTCCGCAAAGGCGCGTTCGGGCAGTCGGTTCTTGTACGCATGAATGAAATCTGGTTCTGATGAGATCCTCGACCTCCCTATGCATCTACCAATCAGTAGCTACTTTGAATGAGGACAAATGGAAGAGAGCGCTCACTCTGACCATTTTTCACTGAAATATTTTTTAAATTTGGTATTTCTGCATGCAATTGCGTTTGGGGGGGCAGTCATGGAATTTGGGGGGGGGGGCAATGCTCCCCCTTGCCCATGCCTACATCCGGCCTCGTGTCAGAGTCAACACAATCAGCAGGGCCCTGCAGGGACTGGAACCCCGTCTGACTCCAGAGAGAACCGTTCCCAGTGCCTTTTGTTGTTTGGTGGTGAGACATGAAGAAAGTTGAAACATCAATAAATATTCATCTCTATGGATAGAAGGCCAAAGCAGAAACAGTGCTTAGAGTATGTGCAACACAAATAAAGGTATAACATTATCATCTGGAACAACCTGTCTTAGTGGAAAGCCCACTCACCACGACAAGGTGCAGGTCACGAGTGGGAGGTTTTTTTTTTGTTTTGTTTTGTTTTTTAAATTTTTTTTATTATATTTTTGTTAATTTTATTTTTAAAATTTTGTTTGGGTTTAGTACCGGTATATTGTTTTGTAAAATTTATTATTTTTTGTTAGTTTTATTATATTTTTGTAGATTTTATTTAAAAAATAGGTTTGGGTTTTATTATATTGTTTTGTAAATTGTATTATTTTTTGTTAGTTTGATTATATTTTTTGTTAGTTTTATTATAATTTTGTTGATTTTATAAATATTTTAATTGGGTTTTATTATATTATTTTATATATTTTATGATATTTTTGTTAGTTTTATGATATTTTTTAGTTTTACTATATTTTTGTTAGTTTTATTATATTTTTGTAGATTTTATTTTAAAAAATTGTTTGGGTTTATTATATTGTTTTGTAAATTTTATTATTTTTTTTGTTTGTTTTATTATAATTTTGTTGATTTTATAAAAATTTTGTTTGGGTTTTATTATATTATTTTATAAATTGTATGATATTTTTGTAAATTTTATGATATTTTTTGTTAGTTTTACTATATTTTTGTTAGTTTAGTGATATATTTTTTAAATCTATTTTCACGTGTTTCATTACTTGATGTTGTGTCTCATTTCTTGATGTTGTGTCTCATTTCTTGATGTTGTGTCTCATTACTTGATGTTGTGTCTCAGTTCTTGATGTTGTGTCTCAGTTCTTGATGTTGTGTCTCATTTCTTGATATTGTATCTCATTTCTTGATGTTGTGTCTCATTACTTGATGTTGTGTCTCATTTCTTGATGTTGTGTCTCATTACTTGATATTGTATCTCATTACTTGATGTTGTGTCTCATTACTTGATGTTGTGTCTCATTTCTTGATGTTGTGTCTCATTTCTTGATGTTGTGTCTCATTTCTTGATGTTGTGTCTCATTACTTGATATTATATCTCATTTCTTGATGTTGTGTTTCATTTCTTGATGTTGTGTCTCATTTCTTGATGTTGTGTCTCATTACTTGATATTGTATCTCATTTCTTGATGTTGTGTTTCAATTCTTGATGTTGTATCGCATTTCTTGATGTTGTGGTTCATTTTTTTGATGTTGTGTCTCATTACTTGATGTTGTGTCTCATTTCTTGATGTTGTGTTTCATTTCTGGATGTTGTGTCTCATTACTTGATGTTGTGTCTCATTACTTGATGTTGTGTCTCATTTCTTGATATTGTGTCTCATTACTTGACGTTGTGTCTCATTTCTTGACGTTGTGTCTCATTACTTGATGTTGTGTCTCATTTCTTGATGTTGTGTCTCATTACTTGATGTTGTGTCTCATTACTTGATGTTGTGTCTCATTTCTTGATGTTGTGTCTCATTACTTGATGTTGTGTCTCATTACTTGATGTTGTGTTTCATTACTTGATGTTG
Source organism: Callopanchax toddi (assembly GCA_006937965.1). NCBI lineage: Eukaryota > Metazoa > Chordata > Actinopteri > Cyprinodontiformes > Nothobranchiidae > Callopanchax > Callopanchax toddi. Next base: position 272,013 of record SSNR01000334.1, read on the forward strand.
TCAAGTTGTTAACAGGCTGGTCTTTTCTTTAGTCACCAGTGAACCATAAACATTTTTTTGGCTTGTGGGAAAACCGGAGCACCCGGAGAAAACCCAAGTGAAAGGTTCCAGTGACGACACAGCTCTAACTTTCCCTCCCAGTCCTGTAGTTGCCCACGTGAACACGTCTTCTAAACACCCTGGAGAAGAATTTTCTAATCCTCCTGAAACGGTTCTTCTTAGGTTGACCCTCAAAATGATGTGAGTGGGTGGGCGGAGCCTGTTTGTTACCATCAACATTTGCTATTGGGACATGATGAGAGTCTGGGTGTTGGAGTCTCCAGTCTTCTTCCCAATGTTGTTTTTGAAGGTCTTTATTTAGTGCCTCCAGGGCTTCACTGACTTATCTCTTTTGGGATTTGTAGTGAGATTTTACTTTATCAAAGCTTATATTTTCAGGTGAACGATCACTGAGATGTCATCCTTTTAATTTGCTAATGTTTTATCAATAACTCAAGTGCTATTTAGAGATCAACCAACTCTGTCACTTTGTCNTTTTTTGTTAGTTTGATTATATTTTTTGTAGATTTTACTTAAAAATTGTTTGGGTTTTATTATATTGTTTTGTAAATGTTTTTTTTTTTGTTAGTTTGATTATATTTTTTGTTAGTTTTATTATAATTTTGTTGATTTTATAAATATTTTAATTGGGTTTTATTATATTTTATATATTTTATGATATTTTTGTTAGTTTTATTATATTTTTGTAGATTTTATTTTTAAAAAATTGTTTGGGTTTATTATATTGTTTTGTAAATTTTATTATTTTATGTTAGTTTTATTATAATTTTGTTGATTTTATTAAAAATGTTTGGGTTTTATTATATTTTTTTATAAATGTTATGATATTTTTGTAAATTTTAAGATATTTTTTGTTAGTTTTACTATATTTTTGTTAGTTTAGTGATATATTTTTTTAATCTATTTTCACGTGTTTCATTACTTGATGTTGTGTCTCATTTCTTGATGTTGTGTCTCATTACTTGATGTTGAGTCTCATTTCTTGATGTTGTGTCTCATTTCTTGATGTTGTGTCTCATTTCATGATGTTGTGTCTCATTACTTGATGTTGTGTCTCATTACTTGACGTTGTGTCTCATTTCTTGATGTTGTGTATCATTACTTGATGTTGTGTCTCATTTCTTGATGTTGTGTTTCATTACTTGATGTTGTCAAGTTGTTAACAGGCTGGTCTTTTCTTTAGTCACCAGTGAACCATAAACATTTTTTTGGCTTGTGGGAAAACCGGAGCACCCGGAGAAAACCCAAGTGAAAGGTTCCAGTGACGACACAGTTCTAACTTTCCCTCCCAGTCCTGTAGTTGCCCACGTGAACACGTCTTCTAAACACCCTAGAGAAGAATTTTCTAATCCTCCTGAAACGGTTCTTCTTAGGTTGACCCTCAAAATGATGTGAGTGGGTGGGCGGAGCCTGTTTGTTACCATCAACATTTGCTATTGGGACATGATGAGAGTCTGGGTGTTGGAGTCTCCAGTCTTCTTCCCAATGTTGTTTTTGAAGGTCTTTATTTAGTGCCTCCAGGGCTTCACTGACTTATCTCTTTTGGGATTTGTAGTGAGATTTTACTTTATCAAAGCTTATATTTTCAGGTGAACGATCACTGAGATGTCATCCTTTTAATTTGCTAATGTTTTATCAATAACTCAAGTGCTATTTAGAGATCAACCAACTCTGTCACTCTGTCTGTAAATGTCTCAACACAACAGCTCTATACATACAGCTAAGTAGATTATTTGTATCATTAACAATTTCTACTGTTATGATTTTCATATAGTTTTTTCCATATGATTTTTTTGTTGTCGAGTTTTTTGAGTTTTGAGGGTTTTTTTCCATATGATTTCCATATTGCTGTTTTTTCAACTCATTTACATTTTAGATCTGGTGTTCTTGTCACAGAAGGTCTGGTTTTTTTCTTCTTTTTTTCTTTTTCTTGTTTTCATAAAGTCTGTTTGTGGCATCAGGAAGAGGCTCCATGGTGATGAATCGGTGCTTCAGAGCATCATCTGGGAGGATTCTGTCTGCTGGATTCACCGCTAGCATCTTCTTAAGAAGATCTACAAATGCTTTGATGTCTTCGATTTCAGTGGGATCTTCACTATCTGCTGCCATTTTCACAAAGTCATCCAAAGACTGGACATGAGTATAAAGTGGGTTTTGTGGCATAATCCTCTCTTCTGTTTCTAGTTCATATTCTTCAGGCGTTTTGAACCTCCAGAAAGGTTCAGGTCCGCTCTGGTCCAGAGTAAAGAAGCGTCTGACTCTCCAACCCTTATCAAGGGAATTGTTGTCAGGCAGACCAAAGCACGTTACAACCATCCTCATAACCTGGTATTCAGTATTTGGACACAGATGCTGACCTAGAAACAAAAAGGCCAACGTACAGCCAAGACCCCACATGTCTATACCTTCATCACACGGGAGCCCCAGGTAAACCTCTGGTGCCCTGTAGCCTTCAGCCTGCAGCACATCAAAGTCTGATAGTTCAGATGTCTCACAACAAAAGCCAAAATCAATCAGCTTGACCTCAAAGGGTTTGGACTGGTGATCCACCAACATGACATTATCTGGTTTGATGTCTGCGTGAGCGATGCCTATGTCTTT
>SSNR01000334.1:299606-312086 GCA_006937965.1 Callopanchax toddi
TCATAAGCAAGTCCAAAATCAATCAGCTTCCCTCTTAACGGTTGTGAGGTGTGATCAACCAGCATAATGTTGTCTGGTTTGATGTCAGCGTGCATGATGTCGATGCTTTTGAGAGCGCTGAGGGCGACCAACATCTGTTGAGCGATGGGTCGGATTTCACACACCCTCAGAGGTCTCCCACCTCGTGTTTTTTGTAAGAAGTCACACAAGTCCAAATCCAACAGCTCTACAACAATACAAAAGCAGTCCTTATAGGTAAAACTCTCAATATATCTGAGGATGTTGTTATGGGGGCCAAGACTATTGAGGGCTTCCAATGTACTCACTTCAGTTTCAGCTTCAATTTGGTTTGGATTTCTTATGACTTTAATAGCTACAGTCTCATCTGTTTCCACATTTCTGCACTTGGCAACTTCTCCATACCCCCCAGCTCCAAGAATTTTCTCCACAAGGTAAACATTCGACTCGTGTGTGATAGAAATACCTTGTTCTAATATTAAACTTGTTTCATCAATGTCGTTATTTGTTCCATCAAAATACATATTCATATGATCCTGATTCCAAAATTTTTCTGTATTCTGTATACATTCTGTATTGAAACAGTCACTGTAAGAAAAATATTCCATTGTGTTGAATCTTTCGCTTGGAAAATCACCTTGAATAGTTTTATCTTCTTGCATTTTAACAGATGTCTCTATTTAGATGTTTAAGGCAAAAAATGCACTTCTTTTGTTTAAGGTAAAAAATGCACTTCTGCTCTCCAAGAGGTCTTCTGAGAAATGATTCAGACTTAAGGTCGCTTTGAAAGGGAAAGTTCTTTGATCACGTGACACATCAAAGGCAATTGCCCCGCCCATGCCTATTTATGGCATGGGCGGGACTATCTAGTGCCTCTGGATACATCAAGAAGGGGCGGGGTTGGAACACATTGCAAAGCATTACCATATTTGGAACAAAAGAGGATGTCTTACCATTGCTCTCCATAACTGAAGAGGGCGCGCCTTTTCCGTTTTCTATTAGGTTTTTTTTTTTTGGTAAACTTTATTTAAAATTTTACAAGTGACACATTACACAACAGAAGCCAGAAAAGACACGAAAAATTCAGTACAAGATAGAGAACACATGAATGGTTGTTTTAATTTAAACATTAGCTTAACGTTATTAATTCACAATGTATTTTTATAAACGCAGTTGGTTAGGGTTAGGGTTCGGGGTGAGGTTAGCTTAGTCAGTTCCAAAGATGGCGTTGGATTGCAATAGGTGCGTTCGAGATGAGCCAGTTCTGCGCAGATTCGATCACCGGTGATCAGCGCCCATTGCACGCCGGTTAGATTTCTGTCCGACTTGACGCCGACTTGCTCTGATGTCATGCCTACGTAGGCAACGATAACCTCGTGAGATCAAGGCGGACGCAGACTTTGGAGCAAGGCGCTGCAGTTGCTCTCCACCGGCTGCAAAACCGAGGGCATGACGGGAAACGCCTGGCTCTCACCTGATCTCAGATCTGATTGGTTCACGTTTTGATCCAAACATCCTGTTGCAAAATGCGAAATGTTATTTGTTTAAATATATATTGTAAATTCATGCCACGTTGATGATGTCAACTATAAAGGCCACAGTGAGAAATGTGATTTGTTTCAAAGAGTTTTCAGTAGGAACTGTTTCCATTTTCTATAAAGTTCTAATAAAACTACTGTCTGATTTTTATAATCAGATCATTTAGTACAGAGCAGTATCTTGTTTATTTTCTTTGACTGATATGATCTCTCTAGATATATGTCTATTATTTAGTTTACTTTAGTGTTGATACTTTATATTGTTCACTCTTGAATTTGTTTTGAAATACTTTGAACTTCAAATAAAGATTTTGGAAAAAACGGAAAGTCATCTGCAATTACGGACATTAACGCGATATCTTCAGCCATATCATCACCTACGAGCTACATTTAGGAAAATCTGTCCGACTTAAAAGCAGACTTTTGGTCGCGCCCCCTGCTGCGTCCGCCTGCTCTCGTCTGTTCTCCAGGCGAGGCGCAGTTCATCTCGAACGCAACTAATGTGTTCCAGCCCCGCCCCTTCACCTTGATACATCCAGGTGCCTCTCGACACATGCGCTGTTGGAGAAGATGGCTGCTGGTAGGTGCGTCCTGTTTGGAGAAGGTTTCATGATTACCTAAACAAACTGTAGTCAAAACGAACATGTAACGAATACTAACTTATCAGAATATAGTTATCTTGGGTTGAAAAAGAATAAATATGAATAAATTCCTACTAGTAACTTCTAGCTAGGAAGGATATGGTAGAAACACTCAGCTAACAGCTAAGTAGAGAAGCTAACAGCAGAAAAATGTCTCAACTAGATTTAAGGTGGTCCACTGAAACCTCCCTGAATGTGTGACAGTTTAAGGATGACAACACAGAGTTGACCTTAGTGGAGACATGGTGAGACAACAAGCTAATGCTGAAGCTAGCTTCTGAATCAAGTTAGGATTCATGGTATAACTTAAGGGTGGCTGTAGGGCCATCAGAAGCTAACTTGGCAGTGACTGTGTTTTAATTAGGTGATGAGCTGTATTACACTACATATACATTCATGTTTTAGTGTTGAACAAAATCTTAATCAGTAAATACAAGAACCTGCCTTTATGTTTAGAAAGTTAAACTGAGCTTTTTATTATCATCTTTGAGCTCTATTCAAATTTCATTTAGCAACATAAAATGGCATCAGATTAGCTGTTTGGCTAAAGGGCAATTCTACTGATTGTTCTGTTTTTTTAATCTGGACCTTTGAATCAGCTCTAGTTCAGAAGCTACAGTAAACTGTTCAGACCTGGACTAACTTACCGGTAATCTATTCTACACTATCATACAAGTTGTAGTATTCATCCTGATCCAACACACCTGAATCTTGTGTTAAATGCTATCTTCAGCATTTCCTTAAGTTCTCCCTAACCCTGTTAATCACCCACTGATTTAAATCAGGTGTGATGGAGCTGAGAAGCATCTAAAACATGCTGGATAGCAGCCCTCCAGAACTGGAGCTTGACACATGCTAAAGTGTATTCTTCTTGTATCTGTCCAGTGGATTTTGTGGCTCTATAGGTGATGTTTGGTAGGAGAGATGGTTAAATGTGTCTTTCACTCATAAAGGTTTCAGAGCCTGACTTAGACTGTTCAAAGCTGGTCTAGATTATTCAACGCTAAAATCACTTTGACTGAAATGAAGTTTATAGTTTGTTCAATGTTTCCTTGATCTGTGAAAATCTGAAACAAAGTCCATCCATGTGCTAGTAACTTCTGTTGTAAGTGGTATCAAAATGTGTCAGTAAAGTGTTTGAAACATGACAGTAGTTGATGATTAAAGCTGCTAACCTCTTCCTGGGTTTAGACCTGCTGTAAATGTGAACACGTTGACCTTTGTGGAGCTGAAATAATTTCATTCATCTATTTAATAAATCAGCTGGGCCAAGAACAGTCTGGACCTGAGAAAACAAATGGTTCAGTTAATGCAGAAGTGTTTTTGACAGGTACAGCTTGAATGAACTGAGTCTCATTCATGGACCAGTTTCATTTTCTTCCTCAAAGTGATTAGAATCAGACTCATCAAGAGCTTTTTTCAAACCTCCTGCCCTGGAAAACAGTTTAGTGAAAGTCTCCACCGTGTGTCCCGTTTCAGAACTGCAGCTTCCAGTCAAACAGCTGCTGTGCTGCATGAGCATCCATCCAGAACAAAGAGATCAACGGCAGTGGCAACTATGAGCATGGTGGAGGAAATATCTAAAGCAGTCGATAAAAAAATAAAGCTATAAGAATTTACTTGGATCTTAAGAAAGCATTTGATATAATAGATCACAATATCCTGCTAACCAAACTACCGGTATATAAATACGGCATAAGAGGAAGAGCATTTGAAATTTGTATTTTATTTATTTATTAAGCCCACTCACCACGACAAGGTGCAGGTCACGAGTGGGAGGTTTTTTTTTTATTTTTTTTTTATACGTTCTTTTGTTTTTATTTGATCATTTTTTGTTTTATGTGCATTTTTATAGATTTTTTAGTTTTTTTATATTTGTTATTTTCATTTACATTGAGCTGATCTTAGTTTGGCCCCATAATCCTGGTCCTCGAGGACCACATTCCTGATCCTCGAGGACCACAATCCTGCATGCTTTAGAAGTTTCCTCTCTTTAACACAGCTGGAAGAAACCTCTAAACCTGCAGGACAGTGTCCTCAAGGATCAGGATCTGCTGTAGATCAATAACTGAAGGAACACTGCTTCAAAATGACCCAAGATCATTTTCTAAATCGTGGGCTTTTGATTGTCATGAATGTTTATGTTAAATGGGTTTCTGTGAAGCCTTTGAGCTGTTTTTCTTACAAAGGCTTGTTTTTGTGGATAAACATTTGAGCATAACCAGCCTGAGGACAGGCTGAAGGAATTCCCGCCCAACATGTGCTCTTCCTCCATCAACAGACATTTACAAACATGTTCAAAGTACCCCTTGAAGCTTGCTCAGCAATAACAATAACTGTGCACACACTTCTTCCTTCCCTTCACCTGCCCTGAAGTTGCTTCCTTCTCTGCGTCACCATGGTAACTTTACAAATGAATTACAGGCTCCTTATTGGCAGGTGAAGCATCTCCACTTTGCTTTCACTGCCTAAAAAAGCATCAATTTAAGGTGGCAGGAAAACAAAACATGCTGAGGTGTTTTATGCCTGCTAGAATCCAAATCTGTTTCTTCAGGTAGATTTTTTTATTTTCAGTGTTAACTCAGAGGTGTCTTATTGTCATGCAGTCAACTGGATTAGTGGCTGTTGTTAATTTTTCAGGTGTTTAAAATAACTATTGTTCAAATAAGTCGTACTGATGTATTAGAGTGCTTTAATACCTGTTTGTAAACCTCTACTGACCAGTAGCGTAGCCAGAAATAGATTTTTGGCTGGGCCTAATAAAAAATGGCTGGGCCCCAAAATGTAATAGAAAATAAGTGTATTTGTAAATGTCACTTTTGTTTAAGCAGATCTGTGTCTATACAGTGATTCCTCGTTTATTCTGGGAGTTACGTTCTAAAAATAACCCGCAATTGCGGTGAAATCCGCCAAATCAGTTTTATATTTTTACAATAATTCCAGAAGTTTTAAGCCTGTAAAACCCCTCACTACAAACTTTATACACTTCTCTCAGACAGGCATGAACATTTTCACACTGATTTCGTTTAAACACAACCTGATCATCAGAACGGCTGAATAAATCACTTCATTGATGTTTCTGATCGCGTCTGACGGACACCTGCTCGTTGCGGTAAAAAAAAAAAACACACACAGCTGATGCTGAGAGAAGTGATCTGAGAGCTGCTCAGTGTTTATCACTAGAGGTCTCAATTTCAGCCCGAGCCATCAGGTCGGGTCAAATACATTAATTATTTCAGGTCGGACACAGAGAGAGCGAGAGGAAAAAGAGAGAAGTAGAGAGCGCATTGGAGACATCATGCTGCTTCATGGTTCTGATTCTGCAGTCTGTCAGTCAGTTAAAATATCTTTTCTACTTGTAAAAGTGTAGATCGTCATTCCCACCTTGCTGCATAAAAGAAGCTCATAAAGGGAAGGGAGCATAAGGGCGCTACTCATCCAGACTCTTGGTCAGCGCACAGAGAGGAGTCAGGACGCGCTGCGCTCCGCTCCATGGAGGAGATCGTCAGGACGCATGAACACTGCGCTGTAAAAAAAAAGTTTAAAGCATGCAAAGTTGCACAAAACATTCCGCGAAAGTACAAGGCTGCAAAATGTGAACTGCAAAAGAGCGAGGAATACTGTCAGAAACCGACAGAAAGATCTTTGAACAAAACATCTGAATTCCAAAGCAGATTAACCCTGTAACACAGGACAGGTCCTCCACTTTTTGTTTTTTGAAACATTTTGAAATGAAGATTTGTTTTGCCATTTCTTAAATGCTTTGGTTGACACTACAAGTCACAGCAGCATACACACAGTTGCACTGATACCGTAGCTCATCTGGAGAGTTCCGAAATTATTCAAAATAGCCAATGAGAGCAAGACTTACAAATGATGTAATAGTTATGAAATCACCACAACACAGTCATGCTGTTGATGTCAAATTTACTCTGTTCTATTTCATTTCATGATGACTTAAATGAAATCCCTCAAAAATAAAACAAATATTGTATATATAATTTTGTTGAGGAAGCCATTTGATTGGGTGGGCCCAGGTACACAGTGGGTGGGCCCAGGCCCACCTGTAGCCACGCCCCTGCTACTGACAGAAAGTCACAGACACCAGAGTGGAAATCACCTAAATGAGTTGACGAGCCCCAAACCTAAACTAGAAAGTTTTGGCAGATCCCATCAGCTAAGTGGTTACAGCAGGAAAAGACGAGACAAGAAATGAGTGCCATACCTACTGAGAAGCTGAGTTCTGTTAATCTGGACCAGGAAACCCTAAACCTGTTCAGGATTCAATGAAGTCTCAAGCATCCTGGAGTGAAACATACACAATCAAAATTATCTGCATCTGTCTCAGACCATGGGTCCCCTCAGACAAAATAATGAGCCTGAATATTCAGCTAAAAGAGAAAATAAAGACCCACATGAGCCCGGATCTGAAATCTGTTGAACACAAAACATATCCTGCAGTGGAGGCACCTTCAACCTGAGACACCTGGAGCTGCATGTTCAGGTAGAGCAGACAGACTACCTGTAGGTAACACAGATGACCAGAGATCGCTACAACAGATGCTGCCACTAAATATTAAATTAAGGGTTTATCTTTTTATGACATTTTCACTTGATGTTATAATAATATTCAATCAATCAAATCAGCTAAATGTTGATTAAAGGTTAATGAGGATTCAAATGTCAAGGAACAAGGGAGACAAGACCAGAACTGAACTCAAAAAATATTTTAATAAAGAAATAAAAGGCTGGCATGGCAGCAAAAAATAAAAACTTAACTTAGAAATGAGGGAGCTCTGGGAGGACAGAGAGCAACACATGATCAAGCCACTCAGCTCACGCTACACCTTGTCAGTGTGTGATCACGGGCTACATAACACATAGCACAAAGAATCATAGTGGCAAAAGAAACTGGTACATACACACTATTTTTGGTGCTCTCGTACACCTGCACACCACTTATGTGCACCCCTGGCAAAGACGAGTTCCCAGTACTGAGCCTTGAAGGACCCCTGTGGTGAGGTGGTGCAGTGCAGAAGTGTGACCAAGCCTGGATATGCTGAATGATGAACAGTGAGGCACGGTTCAAACCAGGAGTGTGCTCTCCGTGAGATGCATATGCTACAGTACAGGGGCGTGGCTACGGGTGGGCCTGGGCCCACCCACTGTGTACCTGGGCCCACCCAATCAAATGGCTTCCTCAACAAAATTATATAAATTAGTTTTATTTTTGAGGGATTTCATTTAAGTCATCATGAAATGAAATAGAACAGAGTAAATTTGACATCAACAGCATGAATGTGTTGTGGTGATTTCATAACTTTTACATCATTTGTAAGTCTTGCTCTCATTGGCTATTTTGAATAATTTCGGAACTCTCCAGACGAGCTACGGTATCAGTGCAACTGTGCGTCTGCTGCTGTGACGTAGTGTCAACCAAAGCATTTAAGAAATGGCAAAACAAATCTTCATTTCAAAATGTTTCAAAAAACAAAAAGTGGAGGAGCTGTCCTGTGTTCCAGGTTTAATGTGTTTTGGAATTTAGATGTTTTGTTCAAAGATCTTTCTGTCAGTTTCTGACAGTGTTCCTCTCTTTTGCAGTTCACATTTTTCAGCCTCCCGCGACCCGGACCCGGATAAGCGGAAGAAGACGAGACGATTTTGCAGCCATGTACTTTCGCGAAATGTTTTGTGCAAATTTGCATGCTTTAAACTTGTTTTTACAGCGCAGTGTTCATGCGTCCTGACGATCTCCTCCATGGAGCGGAGCGCAGTGCGTCCTGACGATCTCCTCCATGGAGCGGAGCGCAGTGCGTCCTGACGATCTCCTCCATGGAGCGGAGCGCAGCGCGTCCTGACTCCTCTCTGCGCGCTGACCAAGAGTCTGGATGAGTAGCACCCTTATGGTCCCTTCCCTTTATGAGCTTCTTTTCTGCAGCAAGGTGGGAATGAAAATCTACACTTTCACAAGTAGAAATTATGTTTTTAACTGATTGACAGACTGCAGAATCAGAACCATGGAGCAGCATGATGTCTCCAAACGGTGCGCTCTCCGCTCCTCTCTTTTTCCCCTCTCTCTCTGTGTCCGACCTGAAATAATTAACGTGTTTGACCCGACGGCTCGGGCTGAAATTGAGACCTCTAGTGATAAACACAGAGCAGCTCTCAGATCACTTCTCTCAGCATCAGCTGTGTGTTTTTGTTGTTGTTTGTTTTTTACCGTAGCGAGCAGCTGTCCGTCAGACGCGATCAGAAACATCAATGAAGTGATTTATTCAGCCGTTCTGATGGTCAGGTTGTGTTTAAACGAGATCAGTGTTAAAATGTTCATGCCTGTCTGAGAGAAGTGTATAAAGTTTGTAGTGAGGGGTTTTACAAGCTTAAAACGTCTGGAATAATTGTAAAAATATAAAACTGATACTTGGCGGATTTCACCGCAATTGTGGGTTATTTTTAGAACGTAACTCCCAGAATAAACGAGGAATCACTGTATAGACACAGATCTGCTTAAACAAAAGTGACATTTACAAATACACTTATTTTCAATTACATTTTGGGGCCCACCCATTTTTTATTAGGCCCGGCCGAAAATCTATTTCTGGCTACGCCACTGCTACAGTATGGACAAAAGGATGGCTGACGGTGTCAAACCGAAGATCTTTCAATGGTTTATAGACAGGGAGGGGAGAGACGGTAGTTCTCCACATGAGTCAGAGGAAGGCAAGGTTCCTTGAGCAGCGTTCTAACCTGAGCATGCTTGAGTAAGGTATAATGTCCCAGATGTCAGTGACGCTTTATTCACATGCAACTGTTGCAGTTACTGTTGGAGCAATGGACTGGAGTAGATTAGGGTCCAGTGGCAGAACTACTACATGTGATGTGAGGAGGTTAGTCACTCAGTTCACAGTCAGAGGGGCAAATGAAGAAAAGACTTCTGCATGAGGACTCTTCATTAGAGGTTCCAGTGTGGTAAACAGTTTGCTCATAGCTGCCACTTTGTTAGTAAAATACCAGTATGCAGCAAAGATGTCTTCCATCAGATTGTTAGTGGGTGGCGGAGGGTTAAGTAGAGTTTTGATGGTGGAAAATAATATCCAGGTGTCAGAAGTGCTGTGAATCTTGTCAATGAAAACGCTGGCAGAGCAGGATGACGGTAGCACCTGGATTTTTCAAAAATCTGCAGGATATTTTCATTAGCAGTGATTGGAGGGTGTATCATTTGAGGATTGAGCAGGTCTTGGGGATAGAGGACACAGACTGTCCAGATAAGAGCTCAGTGTAGAGCAGAGTGACTCTGTTACATCATTAACTTCAAGGGAGGAAAATGTGCTGGAGTTTGGAAGAGCAGAGGCAGTAAAGGAGGAGAAGTGGGTGGGGGGTAGGTTGCTGAAATTGTGGCAGAAGAAAATCATAGGGGTGGAAGCAATGAATCCTCCTGGAAGACTCACTCTGAAGTGAATAATGTGGTCAGAAAGGCGTCTTGTTCAACCAGGTTTTCCACAGTGAATTTGTTGATACATTTCATTTTGTTTATAATATTGTTGTTTTACTGAAACATTTAATCTTGTTTCTTATACTGTTTTGACCTGATTTTAACTGTGTTGTACGGCACTTTGTTACATCTTGTATGTGAAATGCACTATAATAAAAAACATTTGACTTTTTACACTGATTGCACTAGCTGAGACCACCAGCCGAGCATAACCAAAGAGCGGTTTCATAGATGGAAGAGACTAGCTCTTCACAGCCCATAATTACTATAATTGATTTCTGACAGTCCAACTGAAACTACTACTAGACAACAGGTGTCACCCATGGATGGGTTTCAGTCATTTTCTCAAAAGTAGATATTAAATCAAGGCTTAGAAAATCACACATAGCATACATGTCTTCTGTGCAGTTTCCTTGTAATATAACAATTATAAATATAATAATGTTGATGGTGATGACAAACCGATGTTAATAATAACAAAAAATGTTTATAACAATAATAATAATAATAATATATTGAAAAATATACCAGTAATATGACAATGATAATATTAATAAAGTAAAAAATAAATAATAATAATAATAATATTGAAGTGGTGTGTTGTCAACATGAAGATAAAAAAAGGACTTGCACAAAAATCTTGTCCTAAGTTGTTCCGCAGTCCAGATGTGCAGTGCGCCTCCACAACACCCCCGCGCAGCAACGTGAGCACGCGCTCAATACGGAGATGCGTCAAGTTAATCAGAGAGAGCCACAAGCCGGAAGTGCATTGATGTCACAATAAAAGCTGCGTTTCTGTAATGAAAATCAATCTGTTCGCTTTAAGTTTTATTGTGCATTAAATAAGTTAGATTTTTTTTACCCTGAATATTAATGTTTAAACACATATCTATATTTATCCATAGTTTAAAATGTGTTTTGTTTTTAAGTAGTTTAAAAACAATCTTTTGGGGTGTTTTAGTCCCCAGAAGGACATTTGTTTATTTTTGCCTCTAACCGGAAGCTCCGCGCGCACATCCGGTGGGCATTGACCAGCGAAGAAAAACGAAGCAGTGGAGCGAAACATGGCGACTTCGAACAATCCGCGGAAATTCAGCGAGAAAATCGCTTTACACAACCAGAAGCAGGCGGAGGAGACGGCGGCGTTCGAGGAGGTGATGAAAGACCTGAGCATCACCCGGGCAGCGAGGGTAAGGACCCGGTCCGGTCCGGTTAGGTCCGGTTCGGTTCTCTTCCGTCTGTTTGGAGCGAGCTGTCGGTCCGAGCACGGAGGGTAAACAATAACAAACCGCTGTTAGCTTGTTTACATCCGCTGACAGCGACCCGAGAGTACGGGACGGTTCGGTTCTGCGGTGCTGGTCGGGACCGCAGACACGCTCGTGCTGAAAAGTTGTTTTATTTTTGTCCCACGCGCCTGGAAACCGAAGGGCTGTTTGACAGCACACGCACGACCGCAGATGTTTCTCATGTTGAGGTTTTAACCCTCTTGTGACCCCAGGATTTGATTTAGATACACAAAATGGACTAAAACTATAAGATCGTATCACATCTCTAAAAATACTTCATTATTGATGTCACTGTTAGCTTCAATTCTCAACATGCATAGCAAATTTTGTGGTGTTTTGACATTTAACCCCTTACATACCAGTTTTTATGATTGGAGTTATAGATTTTAAAGAGAGAGAGGGATTAAAATTTTTTTTTTCTTTTCCATATATGCAAAATACTTTTGGGTGGGATTGTCAGCCTGGGAGGGTCAATAATTGGCATCAGCATTGACTTTATTCACACCCACTGGTGACATCACTCAAAGCAGGCGGGGTCTGTAGAAACAGGAAGAGGTTTCCTGACTGGAGAAAAGTGTTCCCTCACTCTTTCACGGTTCACCTGTCTCTGCCTCACTGTTTCGCGGATTTTTGGAGTGCAATTTTGCATGCTTTTTTATTTAGAACGTATTGTGTCCTGCGTCTTGAGGAGATTGATTGCAACTCCGACTCTGCTGCCTGTGTGTCACTGATTCGGGGTGCAGCGCGTTCTATCCGGAGAACTCGTGCTGCATGCAGGTGTAGGGACCAGATCTTCTCTGGGTGCACATCTGGTACGTACACCAGACCGCGGAGTGAGTTGCATCCAGCTCATGACACGCGTGGCGTGAGGTGACAAGCACAGAGGAGCTCAGCTCACTTGCAGCTTCTCAGCAGTTGAAAACGGTGCTGCGGGCTATATACCACGACGAAATACACGGTGTCCATGGCGGGATCTTTCAGACGTAATCAAAAGATCAATTACATTTATTATTCTGCCATTCTGACAGCTCACGAGAGTGTTTAAACAATAGAGAAAAGTGTGAAAATGTTAATGCTTGTCTGAGAAAAGTGTCTAAAGTATGTAGAGAGGGGTTTTACAGCCTTAAAACATCTGTAATAAAAAATTAAGCTGACTACTTCGCAGATTTCGCCTATTGTGGGTTATTTTAGAACGTAACTCGAGGGACCACAGTACTCATTGCTTGGGATGGGAATTGATAGTAATTTAACAATATCAACCTATATAACCCGCTTGTTAGACTCCACAATTTAGCATGAGACCTTTGTTTATTTTATGGTGTTCATGCTGCTGCAGCATTACATACAGCAGCATAGAAATTCAGACGTTCAGTTGAAACAAACTAAACAGCCTCATGCACAATTGTAGAAAAACAGGTAATATAGTCCCAGGGCCGTTGCTAGCCATTTGGGTGCCCTAAACGCAAATGATTTGTGGTGCCCCCCCCCCCCCCCCCCCCCCCCCC
>SSNR01000334.1:312096-335749 GCA_006937965.1 Callopanchax toddi
AGCGAAACATGGCGACTTCGAACAATCCGCGGAAATTCAGCGAGAAAATCGCTTTACACAACCAGAAGCAGGCGGAGGAGACGGCGGCGTTCGAGGAGGTGATGAAAGACCTGAGCATCACCCGGGCAGCGAGGGTAAGGACCCGGTCCGGTCCGGTTAGGTCCGGTTCGGTTCTCTTCCGTCTGTTTGGAGCGAGCTGTCGGTCCGAGCACGGAGGGTAAACAATAACAAACCGCTGTTAGCTTGTTTACATCCGCTGACAGCGACCCGAGAGTACGGGACGGTTCGGTTCTGCGGTGCTGGTCGGGACCGCAGACACGCTCGTGCTGAAAAGTTGTTTTATTTTTGTCCCACGCGCCTGGAAACCGAAGGGCTGTTTGACAGCACACGCACGACCGCAGATGTTTCTCATGTTGAGGTTTTAACCCTCTTGTGACCCCAGGATTTGATTTAGATACACAAAATGGACTAAAACTATAAGATCGTATCACATCTCTAAAAATACTTCATTATTGATGTCACTGTTAGCTTCAATTCTCAACATGCATAGCAAATTTTGTGGTGTTTTGACATTTAACCCCTTACATACCAGTTTTTATGATTGGAGTTATAGATTTTAAAGAGAGAGAGGGATTAAAATTTTTTTTTTCTTTTCCATATATGCAAAATACTTTTGGGTGGGATTGTCAGCCTGGGAGGGTCAATAATTGGCATCAGCATTGACTTTATTCACACCCACTGGTGACATCACTCAAAGCAGGCGGGGTCTGTAGAAACAGGAAGAGGTTTCCTGACTGGAGAAAAGTGTTCCCTCACTCTTTCACGGTTCACCTGTCTCTGCCTCACTGTTTCGCGGATTTTTGGAGTGCAATTTTGCATGCTTTTTTATTTAGAACGTATTGTGTCCTGCGTCTTGAGGAGATTGATTGCAACTCCGACTCTGCTGCCTGTGTGTCACTGATTCGGGGTGCAGCGCGTTCTATCCGGAGAACTCGTGCTGCATGCAGGTGTAGGGACCAGATCTTCTCTGGGTGCACATCTGGTACGTACACCAGACCGCGGAGTGAGTTGCATCCAGCTCATGACACGCGTGGCGTGAGGTGACAAGCACAGAGGAGCTCAGCTCACTTGCAGCTTCTCAGCAGTTGAAAACGGTGCTGCGGGCTATATACCACGACGAAATACACGGTGTCCATGGCGGGATCTTTCAGACGTAATCAAAAGATCAATTACATTTATTATTCTGCCATTCTGACAGCTCACGAGAGTGTTTAAACAATAGAGAAAAGTGTGAAAATGTTAATGCTTGTCTGAGAAAAGTGTCTAAAGTATGTAGAGAGGGGTTTTACAGCCTTAAAACATCTGTAATAAAAAATTAAGCTGACTACTTCGCAGATTTCGCCTATTGTGGGTTATTTTAGAACGTAACTCGAGGGACCACAGTACTCATTGCTTGGGATGGGAATTGATAGTAATTTAACAATATCAACCTATATAACCCGCTTGTTAGACTCCACAATTTAGCATGAGACCTTTGTTTATTTTATGGTGTTCATGCTGCTGCAGCATTACATACAGCAGCATAGAAATTCAGACGTTCAGTTGAAACAAACTAAACAGCCTCATGCACAATTGTAGAAAAACAGGTAATATAGTCCCAGGGCCGTTGCTAGCCATTTGGGTGCCCTAAACGCAAATGATTTGTGGTGCCCCCCCCCCCCCCCGGCCCAGCCCGGCCCCACACACACACACAGCAGAAATATGCTGGTGAAGGTTCTCAGTCATCCAGGTCATGATAATCCAAAAAAGGGTTTTAAATAAAGGCAACTGGACTTATTTGAATTGCAACAATACTAGACTAATATTATCAGGAATGTTCTACAGAAAATGTTATAAAGACACTGAACGCTCTAAAACAGAGCTCACCAACCTTTTACAAGCTAAGATCTGTTTAATTGAGGCAGTGGTGGTTCTAGACCAACATTAGAGGGGCCAGGCTGGGGACAGCTGCTTTTTTAGAGGGGCACAATCTAAAACACTCAGCACTTAGCAAGGAGCCACAGGGGGGCCAAGCTTGTTGTCAGGGGGGCACTGCCCCCCCTAGAACCGCCCCTGATTTGAGGGCTGAGATCTACCATTTAAAATTGTCATTTATAAAACTGTAAATTAAATTGTGAAAATTTTTTCCTTTTTTATTAACAAAATTAATTTTAACAACATTCAGATAATTATTTGCTTGTTGTCAGAGGATGATGTTAACTGAAATATGACATCACTCTCTTAAAATCTACAAAAGGACTAAATGTATCAGAGACAGCTGTAAATAAAGCTGATCAATTTCACACTGAAATCATCAAAGGACACAAAATGTCACTAAAACAGGAATCAGTCAGTATTTAACACCCAGACTGCTGCTGGTCCTCAAACCAGTCAGAACTTCTAAAGCCTTCATCCTGATGCTTCTGGTTTACAGTTCATCTGACAACCTGAACTCAGTCCTGTGTTTTGGTAAGGGACAACATGAGCTGAACTTTGACCTCCTCAATCAGACAAAAACACATGAATCTAAATCTGCTGGACTCCAGTTAACTAACCAGGTGAACTAGTTAACTAACCAGGTGAACTAGTTCACATTGTTTCCACTAACAAGTTCAGAACAGGAAAAAACCTGTAACCAGACTGAATTCAGTGTTTCATCTAAAACTGGATAAAAGCAGTAAATCCAGGTGATGCTGACTGGACTCCATCAGTTTCACCATGGTTTCATTTAGACCAGGTCTGAGGGAAAACCCAGATTGTTGCTCAGTGCAGAACGGTACTGATCTGAGCTGACGTTCTGCTCTCAATATCAGCTTCAGCTCAGCGCAGCGATGCTGCATCTGGCATGCTGTCGAGTGTTGAGCCAAATACGCAGAGCAGCACGCGCAGAGCAGGACGCGCAGAGCAGGAGTTAGGGTTAGGGTTAACCCTAACCCTGCGCAGAGCGCAAACGCTCCAGCTTGGCCACTGATCTCCGTGCGTATCAGGAAGCTCTGGCCTTAAATATAGTTGCCGGTTCAATTTCAAGCGCTGCGGCTTTTATGGCTTTAATACAGCGATTTTCCAAGAAGCGTCAGCTGCGTAGCACGTTCCATGAACCCATGACCGCGGTGATTCTGTGGTGTAATGCACCCGTCTTCTCTGTGTGCCCCTCGGGCGCAGCGCACCGGACGGCAAGTTCTCTGGTGCGCTGCCTCCTTCAGCTTGGCGCAGCTGCCACTGAGCAACAAACGCACTTTGGAAGCGGAGCGCCGTTTCCACTGGCTGCTATCTAAGCACCAATACTCATTAATATTCATGAATCCGTTGAAACACAGAGATCGACAGGTTGGCGGGCCCTACACTTATTTATTTGAAACATTTCATTATTATGATTACTATCAATAACATTTTTCACGAGCCAGAAATTTTTGGGTGCCCCCCTGGGCAAGTGGTGCCCTACGCACAGTGGGTGATGCGCGTAGGTGGAGCTACGGCGCTGTATAGTCCTAATACATCGGAATTACTTTTCTGCAGCAGTGTCTCTCCTGATCTGACTAGCCATGAGTATTGCTCTGGTCAGAGGACTAGAGACTCCGCCTTCTTTGAGTGATGTCACCAGTGGGTGTGGTCCTTACTGTAGATAAATAACAGATAGAACGCTACTACCGGTATATCCCCTAGGCCATTTTTTAGAAATTTGATTTAAAAACATGCCCAAAATGAATTTAATAATGTCTTATTATTATAATGTTCAGAGGACAGGCAGCACTAATTTATTAATAAACATTAAGCATGTCTTTGGAAGGAATTTGGACCCTATATGCCCATGGTGGGGACCCACGGGTATGAATGAACCAAACATCCATTTAAAAATTGACATACAATGTTGGCCCTCAGGTACAAAAACATACCTCTCATAAAAGTACCATAAAAATATTCTTTCTAAATACATCAGATCTTTTCAGCAACTTCAGATCAAGCCTTATACAATATATAAAGTTTTTTTATTTTAATGAAACTCTGTAGAAACTTGTTTAATTAGTTAATTATATAATAATTCGAGACGAGACGAGAACTTGTAAATTATAGTTTATTAAATAATTAAATGGAAAACCACAAAATATGCAACGTCTCCTGCACCATGAGCAACCAGGATGAGATTTTGTCTTTGGTGACTCAATCTTCACGCATGCATATGCACACACACACACACGCGCGTGCACACACACACACACACTCACACAAATAGAATGTTTTCTCAGATGCATTCACACATTGGACACCTCACCTGCAATTAGTTAATCATGGAATTAAAATAGATAACAATAATAAACAAATCTTGGCCAAGTTTCATACAGTGAAAGAAGAAAGATGAGCAAAGTGTACATGTTTGGGCCCCAAAGCACAGACGCCTGTTTCTGTCATGTAAAGTTTTACTGTAGTATGACCTCTCCTATTGTCCTGCTTTCAGCAACAGTTGCAGGAGACCAAGTATTTGCAGATGGGACAGAACCGCGGGCAGTATTATGGTGGATCGTTGCCAAATGTCAATCAGGTTGGAAATGGCTCTGTCGACGTGCCTTTTCAGGTGAGGCTTTGTTGTTGCATCTTTAACTTTCACATACGTAACTATTGAAGCACTATTTAGATGTCCACCATCCTTTTATAAACATCTTAATAACTTTAAACTTTGTGTGTTGACTTTCACATTTTAACCTTGTGTATGAATTTGGCTTGTCAATAAATGAAAATATTACAATTAGTCACGATCGCAAATTAATCACAGGTTCTAAATGTGCCCTAACATGATTTTCATGTTTCTACTGTTCTTGTAAGCATAGGAACAGACAAATATACTTTATTTATACAAATGTATGTTTGATATTATTGAAATACAAACAATTAATACAAAACAATTACAAATACTTTCTAGAACACTATATAAGAAAATCTGTACCTCTAAAGGAAGAAAACTATACAGAAAGTAGACCTAAGCATAAACTCCTATGTAATGTAACAGGGTCTAAACTATCACAGGGGAGAGTCAGGGCTGTGTGATCAAAACATGGAAACACAGTAAAAAACTATAAATAAAATGTACATATAACAGTAATGAATGTGGTACAACATAGGACTTAGCTTTTAAAACTAACTCCAGTCAGGAGTTTTGATAAATGACTTGCAGAGCTCCAGCTGGGTTCCATCTCCTTCAGTTCATTGATCTGTAGCTGTCTTAAGGTTCGTAGAACTCACCTTTAGTGAGGAGGAGGAGCCTCTCTGTAGGTCCGGCATCAGCAAGAGGGGGCGTGTAATATATAATGAGGGCGGTCGTTATTCTGATCAAAGACATTATGCTATGTATTGGCTAAAGGAAAAAGTATTTTCCGATGCATTAGGAAACAGTAAGTAAGCAGTAAGTCGGACCTGTTCCCAGTGAGGGTTGGACTCCGCCAGGGCTGCCCTTTGTCACCGGTCCTGTTCATAACCTTTATGGACAGGATTTCTAGGCGCAGCCGTGGTGTGGAGGGGGTTGGGTTTGGTGACAGGAGAATCGCGTCTCTGCTTTTTGCAGATGATGTGGTCCTCCTAGCTTCATCGAGCTCTGACCTTCAGCTCTTGCTGGGAAGGTTCGCAGCCGAGTGTGAAGCAGCTGGGATGAGGATCAGCACCTCCAAATCTGAGGCCATGGTTCTCGACCGGAAAAAGGTGGATTGCCAACTCCGGGTCGGGAGAGAGGTCCTGCCTCAAGTGGAGGAGTTCAAGTATCTCGGGGTCTTGTTCACGAGTGAGGGAAGGAGGGAGCGGGAGATCGACAGGCGGATTGGGGCAGCGTCTGCAGTGATGCGGACGCTGAACCGGTCTGTTGTGGTAAAGAGAGAGCTGAGCCAGAAAGCAAGGCTCTCGATTTACCGGTCGGTCTACGTCCCAATCCTCACCTATGGTCATGAGCTTTGGGTAGTGACCGAAAGAACGAGATCGCGGATACAAGCGGCTGAAATGAGTTTCCTCCGCAGGGTGGCCGGGCTCAGCCTTAGGGATAGGGTAAGAAGCTCGGACATCCGGGAGAGACTCGGAGTAGAGTCGCTGCTCCTCCATATCGAAAGGAGCCAGTTGAGGTGGTTCGGGCATCTGGTAAGGATGCCTCCTGGACGCCTCCCTCGGGAGGTGTTCTGGGCATGTCCTGCCGGCAGGAGGCCCCCAGGTCGACCCAGGACAAGCTGGAGGAAATACATCTTCAGTTTGGCCTGGGAACGCCTGGGCGTCCCAGCTGAGGAGCTGGTGGACTTGGCCGGGGAGAAGGTGGCCTGGGCTGCCCGACTTAGAATGCTGCCCCCACGACCCGGACCCGGATAAGCGGAGGAAGGCGAGGCGAGGCGAGGCATTAGGAAACATTCTAAACCTACCCTTCACACACAATTACTACATTGCAATATTCAGAGGTTGAGTTTTCACGAGGCTCTGTTTTCAGACATTAAATGTACATCTGTTTGCAGCAGCAACCACCAAATCAAATCAGCACCATTAGCTCACAACAAACTTCAGCAGTTATTACTCTTAACTTGGCCATTTCGACTAGCATCAACTAGAACATGATATATTTTAATAGATCCATTCTGCCTTTATTCAGTAGAGCTGCAGGAGATCTTTCCACTCAACTTTTAACTTCCTGGTGAGGTTCTTCTCAAAACCCAGCTTCATCAGGTTTGCTTTGCACTTGTGCAACATTCTTCTTCTGTGTTCAGAATACACTTTCCTCAGTGTAGAAAAGTAGTTTCCACATAGAGCTGTGGAGGACCTAAATGTTGCAAGTTTTAATGCAAAACGAACTAGGCTTGGGTGGTATTCAAATTTTGATACCGTCAAACTTCCTTCACATTTTACCATGGTGTACGGTATTACTGTAACCAGGGTTGGACTGAGACTATAATTCGGCCCAGGCATTTTCAGTCATGGCTCCCACCATGAGCACTTACAGCTGATGTTCAGTTTGTATGGCTACCGCTGTTGATTGAAGCACTGTAAGCTAGCAAACACACCCACTGCTATTCGAGCTCACTATGTAACAGGGAAGTGCTGAGTAAAATGGGGGAGGGGGGATTCCGCTGTTGACTGAAGCCCTAAGCGCGCACGAACACACTCAATTCCGTACGAGCTCATGCTGCAACAAGGAAGTGCTGATTAAAACGAGCCGCTCAGATAGCGACTGCACGAGCGCCTCAGACTGGCGCAAAGTTACCATTGGCTCACCGGCAGTCCCACCATGACCGTGCATTTTTTTCATGACGGTATTGAAACAGATACTGTTGCTATTTTTCAATACCAGCTGTATACGGTATTACCATAATACCGCCCAAGCCTAGTACGAACCACATGCTGGTATCAGAACACCGGTATAGGTAGAGAGAAGCTGCCCAACAGTCGGTGTTTCAGCACCATGGACAGCACACCTATGTCCAAAGAACCAATGAGAAACGAGAAACTCCGACTCTTTCATCACAGTTTTTGTTAAATTCAGGAACCTTACAGTCCAGAAATGTACAACAACATACAGGATGCTAAAGATTCAACTTTAACGAGCATTTGGAATCATGTTAAAGATGTAGTTGGTATCTACTAACCAATTATGCCGGGCTATTCAATAGGCAGTCCGCATATTTCTGTCCCTCCTCCAGTCATATAAAGGCTTTAAAAACATTTTTTCACGAGTGTATTTGTGTGTGCGTGTATGTAGGCCTGCACATGCCCCTAAACAGGAACTTTAAACCATCTAAAGATAGGTGGCTGGTGCTGGGATTTGAACCTGGGTCTCCCAGATGAGAGATGCTTTCTCTACCTTTAGGCCACGGTCTCCATTAAAGCGGCAATCTGGAGCATTTTTCTCTGTATCAAAGTTTTCTAAATGTTTTAAATGATATTTCAGGTCTAAACTATGATCTATGGGTTGAGTTCCACAACATCTGTCATTCTGATGAAGACCCTCCTTCCTCCTAGAGACCCCTTTCCATTATTTCTTGCCACCGACATTTTTCAGCCAATGAAATTCAAATGTCTGCATTCTCTCAACATGCACGTGCATCGACCAAACCTGTACCAGTAGGGGGCGCTGTCGTACAGGACGCTCCGTGTGTTTCTCTGTTTGCGTCTCAGCCTCACGGCTCATTTCTACTAACCTACCCATTCTCCAGCTAAAGATGGATTTATTTTTATTTTTAAACCTTTCACCTCACAGAATGGCAAGGCTTGACAGGGTTACGCGTTTATTTTGGTCAGAAAGTTCATCCAGGGCCGAGTCAAGTTCAGCTTCAGAGTCCAGCAGCAGCTCGGTGCTAACAGAGCTAATATCAGAAGCAGCAGGGACAGAGAGGGCTCTTCAGACCCTCGTAGTGTTGTTGGAATAAGATTGTGAACTGTGAGTGATTAAACCCTACACATTGAGCTGTACAGTTCATGCCCGCAACGTATATGCGCCGTGTGAACGCGCGCACACGCGACCGGACGCGCGTGTCGAGATGTTTTGAGGAGGAGCCTTTGGACGTTAGATTCAAAAACTGATCTCTTGATGAAATAATCCAGAGTGCTGCTTTAAGGAATCAATCCCATTTTAATGTAAGTAAATCGGGTTTTTCATTCATTCAAAGAAAACACATATAGATCTCGATTAGTTTACATTTAGATACATTTATATGTCATATATATCATGTTTACATATATTTCACACATGACAAGCTGCAGCGTCGACGACTGGTTTTAAGTTTCACTTTTCACTTTCGGAGCGATTTGCTAACCCCTAGTTAAAAGTATTTTAAAATAACTGGAGGTGGCGGTGTAGTTCACTTAGGGGGGCGACGCCCCTGTACGCCCCCTTGTGGTGCCGGGCCTGGTTCTTCCAGCAGGTGTCATTTGAAACTCGATAAACCTCGATAGTAACTCAGTTCATATCAACAGTTTATACAAATACCTTTGGTCTAATCAAGAGAACCATGTGGCAGCTTTGATGTTAAACTTGATCTTCAAAGGAAACTTTTCTTTGTCCATTCCTGCTTTTAGCATTCACAACATTCTTGCTGCTACTGAGGCAGTTCAAAAGTCACAGGTACGGTGTCCCTACAGGGTCAAGGGAGACAAAACATAGAAAGTTGTTTCTCACGGAACCAGATGGAATGTTGTGTGCATTGATCAGTCCTTCAAAATTTGATGCTGTTACTAGGAGTTTGCATTAACGCTGACATCCCTAGTATGAAGTATTTTTCCTTACACATCAGAAATGAACAGGCCATTTCCAGAGCTGTGTGTTACCTTTGAATAGTAAATGTGTATATAGCTGAGGTGTAACAGTAGATGTACTCATAACAAACTGTCATGGTACTAATGTGAGAGAGAGGTGTAAACAACTAGAGAATGAATACATGAACATCACAGGAGATCCTCACCTTCCTAACGAGGGTGCATGATTTAGACTGAAGGGATGTTTGGGTCACTCTGAGGTGTATTCTAGTAGTTATTATCTGCATAAACATGATAAACTAAACAGTCTCATGTTAGTTGTAGAGATTTACAAAGGGTTCTAAGGGTTGTTTTAAATACTTCAAAGTTAGCTGCTGATTTCCCACTGATCTGCAGCAGCGTCTCTCCTAATCATTCTAGCCCTGATTATTGCTCTGGCCTGAGGGAAACTTACTATTTCAAGAGACTCCTAAGGTTGAGATGATTCATAGAATTATTTGTATCTTTAGTTACAAAAAGTCCTGGAGACAGGACTAGAATGAGGCTTCGTCTGAACCAGGTGACTTAACGCTGCTCAGGGATCACGCGTTTCATGAGGACAGGTATTGACTGATTTTAAAACTTTATTCAAACAACTGATGTATTTGTGATTAAAACTGGATTCCCTGCAGTCAGAAGCCTCTACAGTGAGACCAGAGTTCTCTATTTAGGAAACACACAAAAAAAATAGTCGAGGTGGAGAATCAGCCCACTCAGCTCTACATGCAGGCATGGACTGGCCATCTGGCATACCGGGCAATGCCCGGTGGGCCGGCGCACCTATTTGGGCCGGTCCCGACTGATGTTGTTTGGAACCGACCGGCCCACCCGGTCAGCTGTTTGTTGAGTTGCGATTTAAAGCGTGAAGAGGCCCCAACGCCTGCTCTCTCCGGACTGCATAAAGGGGCTGCAGGCTGCGCCGTCGCTCCGCCCGCGCGCATCACGCACTGTGCATAGTGCACCATGCGTCCATGGGGAGCACATTAAAAAATCAGGCTATTATAATGTTCATACAAACGTAAAATTTAAAATAAAAACGTGTAAAGCATGTTAATAAGCAATGACAAAACTAAAATATTTGCTGGAAAAAGATGGACCTCTCTCCAGTCTCCCCACCACCTCCCACCCCAGCATGAGGGGGCTGGAGGTGGAAGAGACAGCGGGGTGATGACTGCCCGTCACTTGCCGGTAAGACTGTTAAATACAGGTGATGTTTTAACAAAATGATGAGTTGATGAATGGAAAACGGATCGGTGACGTGAACTTTGACAAAACCTGCAGCTGGGCTGTCAAATTAACACGTTATTTGCGCGTTTAGGCAGAATCTTTTAAACAATTTTCATGTGAGTAATGAACGTGCCTCTGTCCTCTTTGGACCTCGCTGCGCTGCAGTTTGAACTTTATCTCCTGTTTCTGCTGCTTCTCCTGTTTATTTATTACAAAAGTAGATACAGCTCCACTATGTCCCCAACTCTCCTCCTCCGCCATACGCTCCTCTGTCCCCCGCTCCCCTCCTGTCCTCCTTCTTTCCTCCTGTGCTCCTCTACACTTGGTCTCAGCTGTGAGCTCTGCTCAGAGCAGCTGAGTATGGAAAGCTAAATTGTTCACAATGCATGCACTATAGCTTAGAAGGAGAGGAAGAATAACAATTTGCATAAATATTTTTCTGTTTCAGACCCAAAACATTATTAATCATCATTTTACCTGCAGGTATTTACTACTGAAGCAACACTAAACGTCATTAAACAAATACAAACATGAAAAATGATCAATAAAAACAACAAAGACCAAAATGATCCAGGTTCAGCCTGTTGCTTCTGTCCTGCTTCAGAAATGATTCACTTTGAACAGCAGCAATACAATCTGTTTATCTAGAACAGCATAGAACTTACTGTGAAGAAGTTAATAGTTTTCCTCCTAATGAAGCGACCTCAGGAAAACAAAAGCAGTCCTGATTCTATGGGTCAGTTCACTCTGTGCACTCTGACCTGTCTTGTTTTAGAGGTTTGCATCAAACAAGTAAAACCAGCACCAACATAAGTCTAACAGCTCTTTATATGATGAGTCCTAGTTCTTTCTCACATTCATTCATAGAACTTTTTCATTTTATTCCCACTTAAAATCTGTTGTCTTTGTTAATGAGTTACTGATGTTTTTCAGTAGAATAGTTTTGATAACATTTGTCATGTTTGGTATTGTTGTGATTAAAATAAACATTCATTTGCATTAAAGAAGTAAGACATGCACTGACAAAAACTGTTTAATGGCTCATTCAGGCAGAGATGGAGGTGCATGTCCAGGGGGAGGGGGCGTGGTCGGGATGATCTGGTGGGCTGCTGAGATTAAATATGCCAGGGCCGCTTTTTGGTCCCAGTCCAGCCCTGTCTACATGTCCAGACCTGTATCCATAGAAAGAAACGTCTTCATGAACAGGTTCTGCTTGACAGTAAGAGAGAGGTTTCAGATGCTTCATCTGTCGTCTGCCATGGTTTTGATACATAAAACCTGGCAGAATTCATTCATTTACTATAGTTTCCTGTTTTCTTCACTTAGATGTGTATATAAGGTCTGACTAGCCTTCTCTAAGTGCACACAGACATTCACTGACTCTAATTTACTACACTCTCCTCGGCTTAGCTCCTCCTTATTGAAGTACTCTTCCTAAAAGATCTACTAGCCGATATGCCTTACATTCCTGTGACACTATTCAGGTCCCTCATGGCATGTTGGGTGGGATATACACAGACTCATGCAAAACTAAGCCGCAATC
The DNA here is from genome assembly GCA_006937965.1 of Callopanchax toddi. Classification (NCBI taxonomy): domain Eukaryota; kingdom Metazoa; phylum Chordata; class Actinopteri; order Cyprinodontiformes; family Nothobranchiidae; genus Callopanchax; species Callopanchax toddi. The sequence goes on from SSNR01000334.1 coordinate 324,152, forward strand.
CAGAGTTTTGAAGTTGCTTAGATTTTATATAAAGTGCTTAAAGCTAACTGAAACTGGTTGAGCACTGTAACATTTCTGAAACAATAAAATGAGACTGTTTATTTTGTTTAAAACTAGGGATGCACCGATACCGGTTAAAGTTACCCGATACCAGGAACCGATACCAGTGGCTTCACTGTCTGTGACTTGTGATTTCTGTTGTAGTTTCCTATATTGAACACTAGGGGGGGGGGGGCTATTGAGCTAAATAGGAACAGTGTGGGTTGAGAGCTGGAGATGGTGCCAAATAGTTCATTTTATTTGGTTAAAATGTGGAAAACTGCAATAATTTCACTGTGAAATCACAGAAAATGGTCATTTTTCACCTTATATTTTAGTTTTGTGATCATTTTTATTAATATATTTTATTTTTTTATCTAACTCTGTTATTTGTTGTAAAAAGCAGAGAAGAAAAAATAAAACCTGTATTCCAATTTGTTGCATTTTTTTGTGTGGTAGAAGTATCGGTATCGGCGAGTACTCAGATTTAAGTATCGGATCGGTTTTGAAAAAAGTGGTATCGGTACATCCCTATTTAAAACCAAACAACATCTGAATGACTAAGCTAGTCTTGTGCTAAACTGTGACCCAAATATCCATTTGAGAGTAGTCTGTTTATCTGTCTCTGCTGCCTTAAGATTTGTTCTCTGTCTAAAATAAAAATGAGAAAACAACAACCATGATGTTTATCATTTTACTGTTTTTGCTGTCAGCCAAAAAATCCTTGTATCTCAAAAAATTCATCTTTTGAATAAATGTAAAAATTATAAATGTACAAGCAGGTTTTGTTTCTTTTTTAACATCTTCATGTCTTCTCTGTGAAAATGAAAAACACATTTCTTTCTGTCACTTTGAAGGTTGAAGCTTTCACACAACATTTTACAGATGTGGGATATGACACTTGATTCTATCAGGTTTCTTTTCTTGCTACTATAAACATTAGTCATAAGCAAATCATGAGGCCTTAATATTCAGATTACAGTGAAGAATAATATGTTCTTTTAAATATTGGTGTTGGGATATTTAAATCTAAACCAGGAGCTTGTCCTCATCTTGTTTATTTGAAGAGAACACATTTCATTTGCATTTTCCTCTGAGCCAAATAAACTTCTATTTCGGTTCCACATCTAGTAAATTCTCAGAGCACTGATGAGTCTTTCTGGCCAAGATCTACAAAATGAAGGCCAAGTCCAGCATACTTTGGCTAAATTGAAGTTTTTATTAAACTCACAATTTAACAAGATGAGTTTGTCCTTAGATACTGATCTTCAGTGTTAGATGCATATCTAACACTGAAGCGGGGTTGTCCAGACTAGTGAGGCCTAAGGGCCATTTGTGGCCCTGGAGGGGGTTTGCGCTGCTCTCAGCTTGACTTCTAGAATGGTTTCATTTCTGTTCCCCAGCAGGCTGCTGGTGCAGATACACTTTTAAAATGTTTATGTTCAGATTTTTGCTAATGTGAGGCTGAACATTAAAAAACATTATTAGACACATTTTTCTCTTTGTAGCATCCTGTTCTTGTTGCTTACGCTGGACGAAAGTTCATTTTCAAAACCAAGAAACTAGAAAACAATTGACCAATCAAATCCATGGGATTTAATGCTTGTCTCTTATGAAAGGCATACTGTATGTGGGTCATTCTGGAGTGGCGTTCTAGCACTTATTTATCAACATTAGGGACCACACCCACTGGTGACATCACACTAGGTAGGTGGAGTCTCTAGAAGAAGATCTTAGAAGTTTAGTTTATGGTGTTTATGCTGCAGCAGCAGCACGTACAGTAGCATAGTGATTCAGACGTTTGGTTGAAACTAACACTATAAACAGTCTTGTTAGTTGTCTCTTGTTAGTTGTAGAGCTTTACAAACAGGTCATATGGTGTTCTGCATTAGGATGACTTTTTTGAGCAAGCGTTCTGTTAAATCCTGAACATTAGCTGCTAATTTGTCACTGATCTGCATCAGTGTTTCTCCTGATTTAAAGTGATAATATGCAACTTTTTCATATTTTTAAATCTTTTCCTTGAGCCAGTCTGTGCTAATATAACTCTTTACAGAGTTAATGAAAAGTCACTTAGCCCCATCTGGTGATTAGATCCGGAATACCACGATTGCAAGATCTCCGTCGCCGTCACGGTACCCAGGAAGTCACGTGTCTCACGAGGGTTAGGCTAACCCAAAGTGGCTAGCTGTTATGCTAGCGCTGGAGTGTTTTTATCTCTTGATTCCTGCTTTTATTTCAATCTCTCCCTGCTTGAACACAGCTGATTTCTTTGAAGGAGTAAATAACCGCTCCTGTAGAAAGCTATGAAGGCTGAGGAGACATTTCAACAGGTAGATTTAGGTGTTTAGAGGCTGAAACAATATGCTAACTTGTGTAATGCAGTGATTTAAAACGGACACCAGAGGGAGCCCAAAACAAGCAAAACTGCATATTATCACTTTAACCAGCCATGAGTATTGCTCTGGTCAGAGGACTACTTCTTGTTTCTAGAGACTCCGCCCACTTTCAGTGACATCACCAGTGAGTATAGTCCATAGTGTAGATAAATAACTGATAGAACGCCATCTCAGATAGACCTAAATATCACTTTTAGAGCATTAAAAACTATATTCTTAATCACATCTTTTCCTTTTAACACTGGTCATCTCATTAAAAACTGTTTTGTCATCATTTTCCAGAATTCAGGGCTTGACACTAATCGATCGACACGACACCACGGATTGGTGGACAGAGTCTACCGGGACCGGAACCGCATCACATCACCCAATCGAAAACCTCTGACTGTTGACAAACATGGACGCCAGATATCCTTTAAAATGCTTGCATTCTTACAAGTTTGGATATTTAAGTGATTGAGTGTATGTGGTCGTCTGTGTGTCCTTGTGTTAACACTGCAATGGACAGTCTGTCCAGTGGGCGGGTCAGCCCTCAGCCGGGAACACCAGGAGCGGGTGTCAGTCTTTCAAGACTTGGAGAAAATGAAACGTAATGCATGGACGATGTGATTAAATACACACAGCAAGTAAAATTAGCCACCACTTCACTATGGCGCGGTTCCAGGGCCAAAATTAAGACTATTGCGCCCCCTGCTGTGGCTACGTCCTTGTCGCAGGAGGCTATATCTATTCCAAAGGCAGCTACTGATCTGACCAATGATAGGCCGGCACCTGTTACTGAGCTGCCGCTGCTGGTTAATGAAAAGGAGACTACTGACTTGCGTTAGCATTGGACAGGCTAGTGACTAGCATGCTTAGGCTGGACACCCACTGGGTTTCTCTGCTGTCTATTAGCATGAAGAGGCTGGCATTAGCATTAGAGAGACTAGCGTTAGCATTGGAGAAGCTAGTGACTAGCATGCCTTGGCTGGTCACTTTATCAATTCAATTTAAGTTCAACTTTTTATGTTTCTTGCACAAACAGAAAAGCCAGAGCTAACCCTTTTTTCCATATTTTGACAGGATATTAAATGAATGTCCTTCATATTGATTTATACTATGACGTCAGATGTATTTGATAAACTTTTTTTATTTTTTATTGATTTTATCATTTACCTTCAGGAATCAATAAAGTATTTTAAATTGAATTCAACAGAACTTCTTAAATGAACTTTTCCTAAAGGAGTTTGCTAATGTCTAACGAAATTTAAATACAGGAGAAAACATCCTGTTAATTAAAATGTACTTATTTTATCCAAACACCTCAGACCTAAAAGTTACTGACCACAAGTAGCATCACACTATAAAGAGAACCCAAGATACAGTGACATGATGAAACCTTAATTTGAATTGATCAAATTTTCCAATAAAAAAAGTCTGTCTTTAATCCAATCGGTTACCATCCAAGGCATGCTAATCACTAGCTTCTCTAATGCTAATGCCAGCCTCTCCATGCTAATAGACAGCAGAGGGAGTAGGAAATCCAGTGGGTGTCCAGCCAAAGCGTGCTAGTCACTAGCCTGTAGGCAGCTCAGTTACAGGTGCCGGCCTATCATTGGTCAGATCAGTAGCTGGCTTCGGAATGGATATAGCCTCCTGCAAAAAGGACGTAGCCACAGCAACAGTCTTAATTTTGGCCCTGGAACCGCGCCATACTTTCCCACGTATCATCACCAATTTTCTGTTGGTAACAACCCATCTAATACCCACAAGCAATAAAATCAAACCATCAGAGCAAATCCAGGTTTGAGATTCAGGGACAAGTTTTCATGTTGAGAATCAAGCTGTCAGAGTTGCACTCATTCAATTTATTTCCTTCTTCCTAAAGGGATATTTGGTCATTCTGAACTAGTGTCCTCTACCATTTGTTTCACCCAAACATGTCTACATTACTACGCTGCTGTACGTGCTGCTGCAGTGACATAAACACCATTAACTCAACTAGTGGTCTCATGCTAAATTGCAGAGCTTAACCAATAGGTAATATATAACATCCAGTTAACTTCCAGTTTCTAGAGACACTGCCTTCGTTGAGTGATGTCACCAGTGGGTGTGACCCTGACTAGATAAATAACTGATACAACGCCACCTCAGAATGAGCCAAACATCCCTTCAGGTACCTGATGGATGAAATATTTGAACTCAAATAGTGAAAGAGCTCCATGAGGCGTGTACCCGTTGAGCCAAAGCAATTTATACGATTTAAATTATGTGCTGTTTGACTGCATCTGCAGCTGTTTGCTTTTTTAAAATTCTCTAAAGAGAATTGTATCATTTATAATAATAATAATGCATCAGTTTTATGTAGCGCTTTTCAGGTCACTCAAAGACGCTTTACAGAGTTGCATTATTTATTTGACACTAAATCATTTTTTATCCAGCTGAATTTTCTTAACCTACGCTTTCACCTGGACAGCTGTCCTTATGGCTCCGTATATTTGTCTCCTCCTCCTGATACCAGTTGGAGAAGGTAAGACTGACATTCTGATGAAACTCTAACTATTTATTGTAATAAGAGGATTAATGATAATAATGAGAAATGATCTGTGCTGCTTTTCTGAGACTTGTGACTTCACAGAACCTTCAATCTGTCACTCACAGCCATTTCATCCATCTCACTCCAGAACTCCTCTTTTTCTTCCAACTGACGTCCAACCAGTGGACACACTGACAACATTCACCGTCACTGTTTTCATTTCCAGTTTCAAGCTCATGGTCATTTACACATACACAGGTGAAGCCTGGGGCACACAGAAAACGGATGCGTTACGCCACGGAATCGCCGCAGTCTTTTGGGTTCACAGGACGCGCTGCGCAGCTGAACGCTTCTTGGAAAATTGCCGTATTAAAGCCGTAACAGCCGCGGCGAGGCGCTTGAAATAGAACCGGCACCTACATATATTTAGCGCCTGCGTGCGGACCGGCATTTCTGGGATGCAGCGTTGCGCTCTCCGTGTAGCCACTCAGTAACTATAATGTTAGGGTTTTTTATAACTGCACGGGCGCGATTCATCCGTCTTCTGTGTCCCAGGCTTAAAACTCCAGGGTTCTTTAAAATACTTACCTCTTAATGTGGCCATTTCAAGATTTTTAAAGTACTTAGATTTGAAATAAGATTAGAAACTAACTGAAACTGTCTGAGCATGATAATATTTCTGAGTACAACAACAGTTTCAAGGACCAGATTTAAAAGTCGAGGTGATCGCTCCTTCCAGTCTGTTGCACCTCGACTCTGGAATGAACTTCCTCTAGTTTTACGCTGTATAGACAGTCTGGACTCCTTTAAAAAGCAGCTGAAGACCCAATTATTCAAAACTGCTTTTAAATAACTCTTTTATGTTCTCTTGTTGTTGTTTAATGATTTTGACTTGTAATGATATTTTGTTTGTTTAATTGATTTTATTTGTTTTATCATGTTTTGATTCTGTTTTCTGTGAAGCACTTAGTGATTTTTTCTGTGAAAGGTGCTATAGAAATAAACTTTATTTACTTACTTACTTAACAATGGGAAATTTCTGTTTTGAGCATACAGCGGGTAACATAAGTAATAAACACGTCACCAATTTTCTAAATAAATCTATTCCTAAACAAGTTTGTTCTTTCTGGGAAAACTGGACCAGAGTGTTAAAATAATGTTGACATTTCTGCACCTGAACAGCTGTGGGAAAAAAAGATTTTCCTCAAAAAGTTACTTCAACCACAAACTATTCATGGGGATTTTGTGCACAGAGAATATATGTTTAAGTATTAAATATATATGGATATGATAGATTTCTATACAGACAGAATGATTTATGTCTGCAGCATGACATCATTTTGTTGCTTGTTTGTTTTTATTCGTTAAACATCGGAAAAGTAGAACTCAGAAGCAGCTTGAAGCAGAAAGTGTGAGTCTGTCTGTGTTCTGGAGGCTTTATAAAGTTGATCACAACAACATATTAAAAAGATCGGATCAGGACTCGGGATTGGCAGATCTTCAAAATCTAATGACTCGGACTCGAGGGCAAAAAAACCTGAACGGGACATCCCTAGTATATAACCCTAGTATCGGACCAGTATCGGTATCAGCATCTGTGCATCTATACATTTTATTACACATAACTTAATGTATGGACGGTTTGATGTCTTTGCATGTGTGGACTGAATTAATTGCTAACAACATCTGGTGAAATTTTCATGTCAACAACACCTTTAGGAATACATGTAATTAGAAATCTGGTGATGTGTTAAATACCTATTTTAATCGCCATCTGAACACTGTAAGAAAATATCAGTAGAAAAACAAATAATGTTCTGAGGCCTCATTTATAAAGCTGTCTTACGCACAAAAACGAGTCTGAATCAGTCACTTCACACAAACTTTGTGATTTGTAGAATAAAATGTGAACAGCGTCTTTCAGCACGCAACCACTTCAAGTTGCGCCACGCGTCAAATAAAACATTTTTCCTTTCCTCCTCTTCACCACAAGCAGCTCAGTTTTAAAAGTTGTGTTTTCTAGACCTCTCCGTTGCCACGGCTAACTGTGAAATGCCAGAAATCATCTGGCTTATGTATCTGCAGAATATTGATAAGGTACTTTGAATTGACCGTTCATAGCAGAATGTGGGTGTGTAGGAGGTGGGATCTGATCCAAAATCACCTGAGCACATTTCTAAGGAAGGGTGTGATTTTTAGAGAGGAAACTGGTTGCAGCATTAACACAGTGTTGTTTACGGTAAGTCCAAAACTGATTCTGCTAAAACGGATACTGGTTTTGCCCACTTATCTAACTATGAGGAATATGGCAGTAGACAAAAAAACAATCACTTTCTGGTGGAGTATCCCTTAAAGTACGTTTCTTTTAAGGAGACTTTTAGTAAAGATACTATGCAGTGTTTTAGAAATGAGACCCCTTGTAATTGAGCCTTTATGGAGCCAGAACTTTTTACATTAAGTGTTTGGACATTTCTTTTTCTCCTGATGCAGATGGTTTTTATGCTGGTAAAGTAGGATTCCTTTATGGTATATTTTGTGCTATGACCTGTCCAGGGTGTCCCCCGCCTCTCGCCCCTTTACCGCTGGAGATAGACACCAGCTCCCCCGCGACCCTCTGTGGAGGATGAAGCAGTTATAGAAAATGGATGGATGGATGGATTTTGTGCTATTTTTACAGACTCTTGTAGTGTGTGCTGTTCATGCTTATATAAATCTTGAACAGACCCCTTGAAAGTGCTCTAATTGGCTTTTGACAAAGGTGTAAGAACCCTGTATTTCCCTGGGCTTCGACTAGTGGAGACACAAAGATATGATGCAGATATTTAGTTGGACCAACAACACTTTGGTGAGGTGTTTTCTATTTGGCAGGGTCACCTTGGGCCTTTGGATAATTATAAACTGAGAGTCATGCAGATATTCGAGTTGCAGTTTAATCAAAAAGTGTTTTAATTATGTTTTAAGGTTTACCCTCAGCTATCGGTCACCAGCTCCTCCCGAGTGGTCTCAGAAGTCTCTCACATGACCTGCAGATACTAACCTCAGAAGGGTTTGTGATGAGCTCCACACGTGCACAACTGCTCTGTGACTGTTTTGAGAGAAAATTTGTGAATTTTTGGAAAATGTTCAAAATTCCTAAACAGTGAGGTCCTGCAACCCATACGATGAAATTCAGGAACTTTTTGAGACATTTCCGGAACTCCTTCAAAAATGCTGTTCCCAGTTTGTCTCCAGCAGTCACTGCCCAGACACATACTGGTGTTTACCCCGAGTATGTGCACCATGACTCACATCCAAGTATTATCTGTGTTTTTAGCTACTGTTGCTTGTTTTGTTTTGTTTTTTTGCATTTTTTTCTTACTATGCATGGTGTATTTGTTGCAGGACAAACTCTGACTCAGCACTGCACCAGAGCACACTGACCTCTGCCCAGCAGGTCTCCTTCACTGGGGGGTCACAGGAGCTCCAGTCAAAACGAGGTATCAGCTCCCTTCATGAGGAGTCCTTCTTGTCCAGACTTGTTTTTTATGTGTTAAATATTAAACAGAAGGTGGAGTTTAGCAGCATATGTTCCTAATCAGTTTGTGGAGGTTGTTTGCTCTAATCCTGTTTATCCGTGTGATATGTTGATCCTGATGGTTCAGACAAGTGTCTGAAAGGGTCTGAAGGCAGGAAAGGAAAACAGAAGGGGTTGGGGGGCGGGTCAAACAAGAAATTCATTTTTCTGTTCACGATCTTTACTTTGAATTCAGAAGCTCATGACTCAGTTTTATTTTGTGATTTTTATTATATATGTGTGTGTGTGTTTTATTACATTGTCACTATCTTTTAATCCAAACATCCCTTGATGTAGCTTTTAAAATAAGCATTGAAAACATTAATATTAGTAAAGCAAGTAAAGGTTTTACTGACATGAAATTCTCACCAGGTATCATTTAGACCAGACTGTGAAAAACTGGGAGAATCTAGTCTGGTCAGATGAGACCAGAACTGAACTCTTTGGATGCCATAATACACACCATGTTTAGAGGTCAGAGGTCACTGCATATCAGCTCAATAACACCAGACCAACAGTGAAGTCTGGAGGTGGAGCATCATGGTGTGGGGCTGGTTCTCAGCTCTGGAACGCTTAATGGAAACATTGTGGATCAAAACCTGCTGCCTCTACCAGGATGATGGAGATGAAACCAGGACGACGTTTCAGCAGGACAAAGATCCCAAACAGCCAAGAAACGCTCTACTGGTTACAGAGAGAGAAAATCAAGCTGCAGACAATCATCTGATTTGAATCCTAGAGAACATCTATGGAGACAACTAAAGGTCAGAGGTCAGAGAGGAACCTTCAGGATCTGAAGACCAGAATCACACCTGAGACTAGTTTCTCCTCCAGGAGGCTTGAAGATAGATGGTTTGATTTCTTTACCTGTGTGGGGGATGGGTTGTCACCAACATCTGGTGAAAATTTTATGTCAATAAAACCTTTAGAAATAGATTTACTTAGAACATTTTCAATATGTTCAACACTATTGACCCGAATAAAAGGACAAGTTTTTTTTGTTGAAAATAATGTAAAAACGTGTGGTCGTCTTATAATCAGGGTCTAACCAGTGACACATGCTGATAGTAGTGTGCTGTAGTTACACGACTGCAACAGCAGAGGGCACCAGCATTTTTTAAAGCACAGCTGATCAGAGGACTCTGTGAGTAAAAGCCTCATGAAGACTTTTGATGTGTCATGTGACTTTGATTTGACATGTCATGAGTAAAGTTCTGACAGTTTGCACAACAATGGTACTTTTTGCTCGATTTTTGTTCATGATCGCTGTTGTATTTCATGACAGAACCCCAGACACACTAGAATATGCCTTACAGATCTTTACTAGGCAAATAATAAAGCAGTCTGTAATTACGGTGTTATTTAATTTATTTTCTCAAAATTTCAAAAAAATTGTTTCTTTAAAAATTTAATTTAGTCTTTTTCTAAAGATTTGTCTTGTCTTTTGTTTGGGTCAAAACAGTAAGTCCTAGTAGACTTAATGGATATTTGGGTGGTTCTGAAGTTATTTATCTACAGTAAGGACCACACCCACTGGTGACATCAGTCAAAATGGGTGGAGTCTCTAGAAACAGGAAGTAGTCCTTTGCCTGGAGCAATAATTAATGGCTAGTCAGATCAGGAGAGACACTGCTGCAGATTGGTGACAATCTAGCAGCTAAATTGTCTCCTTCCACTTTCAGTGATGTCACTGATGGGTGTGGTCCTCACTAGATAAATAAGAGATAGAACGCTACTTCAAAATGATCCGAAAATACCTCTAATGTCTAAAAAACTAGTCACTGAGAGGTTGTCCCCTTTTATTCTCCAGTTCTCTTGCTCACTGTACCAGGCTCTGAGGTGGTTAAAGCAGACGTTGAAGAGGAAGGACAAACACAAACATGGGACTGCAAAAAGGTCTGAGCATCAATTCTTTCTTTTTCAGAGGCTTCTGTCATTTTTTCAGTGCTTTTGGTTTAAATTTCTTTCCTTTTCAGAATGAGTTGCGGTCCAAACCCTGCCTGGTTCCTGGGATCCAGTGAGTGTTTGACTGTTTTATATTTCTTCTTCAAAGCCTCATTCTTTGTAGTCCAACTAAATCAGTCAGATGATTTATCTGTGGGACCTATTTTAGCTCTTGATTCTATGTTATAACATAGATTTTATCCCAGACAGTAGAGTGCTGCTCAGGATGGAGGATTCTGTTAGTGACGAATTGATGCAACCTAATGGTTTCCTAAACTAAGTGACTGAAGCCTCGTTTCCACTGCGGGGTCTGGGGCGGGGCGGGGTGCTAGATAGTTCCCACTGTAAAACCGGTCCATACAACCGATCCAGACCTGGCCATGAACGTCCCTCTTCAGTTGTCGGTCCATTGGAGAATGGAGCGGTATGGTTAGGGCAGAGCTGTGACGTTACAACAGCACAGTCCACTGATTGGGGGACAGAAAAACATCACTGCTTGCAACAAGCAAATCAAACCCCGGAGTGCCGTTATTTTATTACTTTATTACTATAGTAAGAAGTTATTTTATTAGTTGTTAGTTGTACACAAATGTGATAAAATGCCAGCAAGTAGCAGCAAGGTTTGGTCAGCTTCAGAACTCCAAACATTCAACCATCGTTCAGGATGAGCTGGATGGATCTGTAAAAAATGAAAGAGTTTATAAAGTTTCACAGCGGATGGCAGCCAAAGGATTCGAATGAACGGCAGAACAGTGTCGGGCCAGGCTGAAGGAATTTAAAAACCCCTTATAGAAAAGTTAAGGCCAGCGCTGGTATGACATGACGGCACACATTTACATCTAACTCCGCCTGCAAATTCAGGGTCCAGCTGCCAATAGAAACGCTAATCGTGGACCCATACCAGACTGCGAGGATCCGCCCCGACCCGCACTGTACCCTGCAGTGGAAATGAGGCTTATATCTGTTTTCATTACAATTGTATTGAATCTGGACCGGTTCTGATGTGAACAGGACTTCTATTTGTAAGAACATTTGTTTTGAACTGGTGCTGAATAACTCACTTGAATTGAAATTATATTGTTTAAAGGGATGTTCTTTGTAATTTAGACGTGGCGTTCTATCAGTTATAGTAAGGGGGGGGGGGGGGG
>SSNR01000334.1:335759-355527 GCA_006937965.1 Callopanchax toddi
GGGGGGGGGGGGGGGGGGGGAGTATTTGATACACTGACAGTTTTTCGAGTGAAGAGGTCTGTAATTTTCATCGTAGGAATACCTCAACTGTGAGAAACAGATCCTAAAAAAATTCCAGAAAATCAGATTTTCAATGTATTACGGTAATTTGCATTTTATTGCATTAAATAAGTATTTGATACAATAGAAACACAGAACTTAATATTTGGTTCAGAAACCTTTGTTTACAGTTCCAGAGGTCAGAGGTTTCCTGTAGTTCTGGACCAGGTTACCATCACTGCAGCAGGGATTCTGACCCACTCCTTCATACAAATCTCCAGATCTTTCAGGTTTCAGGGCTGTTGCTAAGCAACAACGAGTTTCATCTCCTGCAAAGGTTTTCTCCTGGGTTCAGGTCTGGAGAGTGGCTAGGCCTCTCCAGGACCTTGATGCTTCTGATGGAGCCTCCTTAGTTTCCTGGCTGTGTTTCAGGTCATTGACCTGCTGGAAGTCTCAGACACGACCCATCTTCAATGATTACTGAGGGAAGGAGGTTGTTATCCAACTTGGCTAACTGCAGGATTTTAATCCATAGCTGCTTTCATAAAACAATGCCTGCAAATTGCCCCATCGCCATGCCACCACAGCGCTTTCATAAGACACACCGTGGCGGCAGTATTGCGCTGATTTGTCGGCACGGTGTGTCTTATGAAAGCGGCTTATGATGGCGTAGTGTGTTACTAATGGTGACCTTTGACCCTGTGGTCCCTGCTCTCTTCAGGTCACTGACCAGGTCCTCTCCTGTAGTTCTGGGCTGACCCCTCACCGTTCTCCTGATCACTGATTCTCCACCAGACCAGGTCTTCATGGAGCTCCAGTCTGAGGGAGACGACAGTCATCTGGAGTTTCTAACATTTTCTAATGAAGCTGTTAGCCTGTTGTCCTGTAGCCCATCCCCGCCTTGTGTAGATCTACAGTTTAGTCCCTGGTGTCCTCAGACAGCTGAGAGGGTGGAGTCTGATTGGTTGAGTGTGGACAGGTGTCTTTATACAGGGAACCAGTTCAAACAGGTGTAATGAGTGGAGGAGAGGAGGACTTCTAAAGACCAGCTAACAGGTCTGAGAGAGTCAGGATTCTACTGTTTGGTCGAATACTTATTCCATGCAACAAAAAGCAAAACAATTATCTAAAAATCATACAATATGATTTTAAGGATGTTTAAAAGATTCAGTCTCACCGTTGAGGCGTTCCTATGATGAATATTACAGACCTCTCCACGCTGTCAAATACTTATGTCCCTAACTGTATTATAGAAAACCACTTCATGATGATCAAAATATCCCTTTAATAAAGAAAGGTGACTCATTTTACAATCCTATGTGATTTAATAAACATTGGTTAATGGAAGCTATTTGAAGTTAATCAACACAACTTTTATTCATCTACATAACTGCTAATAAAACTAAAGTATGGAGCCAAATAAGTCAAAAACATGACATGGTCAAATGACTTTAGAGTGTTTTAGTCTCTGATGTAATAATATAGGTGTTTGTGTTTAGTTCACTGAATTGAGCTCATTGCTTTGTGTTTCAGCAGCATATTTCCAAGTCCGGACCAGCAGCTGACGCCTTCATTAAAACCAGGAGCCCACAACAGTGGTGGTTCTCTTCCTGACCTGACAAACATCCACTTCCCCCCTCCGCTGTCCACGCCCCTCGACTCAGATGATTTAGCTGCCACCCCGTTCGGCTCCTCCGGTGCCACGCAGACTCTGGTCAACACACAAGGTACCTTCAGATGTGCTGATTGAACATGCGCCTCATTTAACAACAGCTACCCATGAACATGTGGTGTTACCTTGTGTTTGTGGAATGGTCAGGAGTAAACCCCTCTCAGACAACAGTTACCATGGAGGTGCAGCCTGGACAGGACAACATGGCTCCTCTCATCCTAAATACAGGAGACTCCCACCAGCAGCAGAACCTGCAGCTCTCACCAACATCTCCACCACTCCCTCTGTCTCAGGTACCCGTCCAGAAATCACTCTGAACACATTCTAATGTTTGTGCACTGAACACTGTATCATGACCCTCCAACATTAAAGGGATATTCTGAAGTGGCATTCTATCAGTTATTTATCTACAGTGAGGACCACACCCACCAGTGACATCACTCAAAGTGGGTGGAGTCTTGAGAAACAGGAAGTAGTCCTGTTTTTGTCCTGGGGGGGGGGGTGATGTGTGTGTAGCTAAGCGCCTTTAAGCGCCTTTTGTGTTCTCTTGTTGTTTAATGATTTTGATTTGTAATGATATTTTGTTTGTTTTATTAATTTTATTTGTTTTATCATGTTTGATTCTGTGTTCATTATGTCTTCTTTTTCAAAATTGTTTATACGTTCTTTTTTTCAGACATGTATATTTTTTTTGTAAGTTTTTACCTTGACATGTTTCGACTCGCTCCTGCGGTCTTCATCAGAAGTGTCACTGGTGTTGGTGTGACGTGTCGTTTATCAGCTGTTCTTCCCGATGGGCGTGGCCAACCCCGATCTGTCAAATATGCGGGGTTGGCCACGCCCATCTCCACCGGCTGGTCCCTAGCTAAGCTGGAGCACTAACAAGATGCCAATATCCAGGCTGGGCAATAAGGAAAGGAAAGAAACAAGTCGAAAATAAAGAAAGAAACCGGGAAGAAAAAAAAGCCAAGAAAAAATCAAAAACACCAGACCAAAAACACATCAACACCATCACAGTACCGTACATCCGAGGAGTGACAGAAAAAATACAAAGAACCATGAAGAAACACCAGATCCAAACCATAGTCAAACCATACAAAAAACAAAGACAGCTGTTAGTTCACCCCAAGGACAAGATACAACCGGAGAAAAAATGCAACGTCATATACGAAATACCCTGCATGTCATGCAATAAAACATACATAGGGGAAACAGGACGGACATACAACACAAGAAAGAAAGAACACCAGACGGAATGCGAAAAGGAAACAGCAGAACGACTCACACGAACCACAAAAAAGAAAGCAGAACAGGAGAACTTAAAATCAGCCATCACAGACCACTGCAAAAGAAATAACCACATCATGGACTGGGAACAGGGGAGAGTCATACACACTGAGGAGAACCGATACAGACGTTGGATCAGGGAGGCAGTGGAGATAAGGAAGCGAGCCAAGTGGTCCATCAACCGGGACGAGGGGGCCTACCAGCTGTCTCACACCTGGGACTCACTGCTCCAGGGACCAGCCGGTGGAGATGGGCGTGGCCAACCCCGCATATTTGACAGATCGGGGTTGGCCACGCCCATCGGGAAGAACAGCTGATAAACGACACGTCACACCAACACCAGTGACACTTCTGATGAAGGCCGCAGGAGCGAGTCGAAACATGTCAAGGTAAAAACTTACAAAAAAATATACATGTCTGAAAAAAAGAACGTATAAACAATGTTTGATTCTGTTTTCTGTGAAGCACTTTGTGATTTTTTTCTGTGAAAGGTGCTATATAAATAAACTTTACTTACTTACTTACTTACTTACTTACTTACTTTACAAAAAGTGGAACTTCCAGTGGGCTTCTCAGCTCGTCAGTGTGTAATCATGTGCTGTGTGATCGATGCTGCTATAGGCATAAATGTAACACTGGTGTACAAAGGAGCGCAATAGCAACAGGAAATGATATGCATGCGTTATTTTTGGTGCTCATTTACACCACTTATGTGCACCCCTGGTCATGTGTGTCCTGGTGGACGCTCTCACTAGTCTCCTTCTCTCAGTTTGTGAGGACGTCCTGATCTAGTCAGATTTAAACATGGAGACATATTACTTCCATTTGTTGATGATGGATTTAACTGAATTCCTGGGGACGTTCAGATAGTGATGCGCGGGTTTTCTTTTATCCCGCGGGTCGGGTCAATACATTTTTACCTCCGGTCGGTGCAGTTTGAGGCAGGTTCAAGTCAGTGGTTGCGTTAATGGAAAATGTTCCATCCATCCATTTTCCTCTGCTGATCTGAGGTCTGATCACGAGGGCAACAGCCTGCCAGGCTTCCCTCTCCCCAGCCACGTCGGCCAGCTCCTCCAGGGGATGCTGATGTGCTCCCAGGTCAGCCAAGAAACACAACCCTCCAGCAGTGTTTTCCGTCATTGTGTGTGTGTGTGTGTGTGAGTGTGTGTGTGTGTGTGAGTGTGTGGACGCATGGTAGGACCAGGCTGTTAGTGAGAATGACAGCGAGTTGTCAACAGCTATAATGACAGGTTGAGAGACGTCCGTTTCTCGCTCTGTGACCGCTGTAGATAGACACCTGTGGCCTCATTTATAAAACTTATAAAATAAATATATATGTTTATAATTTATTATCATAGCCTATATTTTATATAAAATTTATAAAACAAAAAAAAACGTGTTGGAAAGGGAGTTTCTTTCTCCGCAAACTTTGGGATTTATAAAAGAAAACGTGACAGAGAAATGTGGTAACTGTGCAAACTTTGAACTTTGCATGAGCACATTTTGGAGAAGAGGGTCAGACTAAATAAAAGTGCATTCAGTCAATATTCTAACGTGTTTTTAATGGGTCGGGTCAGGTTGTAAAAATAGACGCAGCGATGCGGGGTGGTTTGGTGCAGGCCAGAAGTTTTCAAATGTCGATAAAACCCCTGACCCTCCACTATGTTCAGAGCCTTAGAAGTGATTAGTATTCATTCCCTGACTGAATCTTTTCAACAACTTTTTGTCTGATTTGCTTGGAGGTTGTTTTGTCTTCGTGCTGTGATGGTAGCCAGGAACACTGATTTACCAGGTGTCTTTATACTACAGTCACTAGAGACACAGTCACTGACCTCAAGTCACCTCTATTTCACTCATTGTGAGACTACTAGCACCAATTGGCTGGAGCTCTGTTAAATTAGGTCAGTCACTTTAAAGGGGGTGAATATTTATGTTCAGAGATATTAAAGGAAGTTTCTGTAAAAAAATTTCTACGAAGCCAATTTATGTTGCTCAAGATTGATTTATACAAGCAGGTTATAGCTCCAAGGGGGTGAATACTTTTTATAGACACTATAGCATAAATGCATCAGTGAGACTTTGAACAAGATTTGTTTTAAATACCTGAATATCAGCCTATAATTTGTCACCGATCTGCAGCAACATCTCTCCTGATCTGACTAGCTATGAGTATTGCTCGTGTCGGAGGACTACTTCCTGTTTCTAGAGACTCCACCCACTTAAAGTAATGTCACCAGTGGGTATGGTCCTTACTGTAGATCAAAAACTCACAGAACACCACTTCAACATTGTCTGTCAGTCGGTCGGTCGTCGTCACATGATTTTAGTCATTTCTTGATCATCACAGTTAAGATAAATGCAAGTTTCTGAAAACCCAGATCTTCTCTCTTCTAATGATGTTGTAACTTCACACCAACTCTGAGGGCACTGGCACTTTTTCAAATCTGTTTCCAACAAACTCTTAATACACCCACGCCTTCTCAAGTACAGCAAGTCAGTCACTTTAAGGGTTTTTCCTTCTTAAACTTCAAATCTTCAAAAATACATGTCAAATCAGTTTTTTATCATTGTAATTATTTTGTATTGCTGCATAACATCTGCTGGTTGTCTTGTTTCCCCCAAACAAAAGTTTCTTTCAAGCTAAATAAATCAGGTGGAGGTTCAGTGAAACGTCTCATTGGACATGTTGTTCTGAACAGGCGGCCATCGACGCCATGAACCTCGAGCAGCAGCTGTCCCAGTACGTGTTCTTCAACCAGCAGCCAACACCACAGGCATGGCAAGACCAGCAAGTGAGTTCCAGTCCAAAACCAAGTCTAACTGAAAACTGGTCATTCTTTTATTTATGAACTAAACTTTTATTATTTTATATTTAAGGCTTTAAAGGGTTACAATGCGGTTTGAATGCACAAAAGGGTCATTTTTATCCAGATCAATCACTAAGGTTACTAAATATGGCTCAGAGCTGTCCCTCCATTTTCTTGTTTAGTTACTTAAACCTGAACAGATAGGACTCTGTGTTAGTGTCTCTCCCTCATATGAAACTCCATGTTTAATCCAGAATCATAAAATCCTGCAGCGTTTGAGTATTTACTGACTAATTACGTTGATTTTTCTTGCCCTTCATCAGCAGACGGGTCTGGTCAAGCTGCCGTCTTCCGTCAACTCCTGCTCCACGTCAGACAAACAGACGTCTTCACAGACCAACATGGGCGTGGACATGAACACGGTGAGCAGTGCTTTGTCCTCACGGCGCGATAGTGTTACCTCTTAAAGAGGGAGATAATAAGGGAAGAACGATGAACCAAGACTGGATCTACTCTCTTCCATTCACTTGTTGGTATTGAGTGAAGGAAAACAGCACGTGAGTCCCCCTGGTGGACGCTTCTGGTAATAACGGTAAATTAACCCTTAATCAGACTACTGGAATGACCTCAGTCTTTTGCATGTTTAAGACAAAAGTAGGCAAACATGCAAATGCAGATCATCAAAATAAATGAAATTAATAAAACTAAATGCATCAGGATTTGACGCTGCAACAATAACACCTCGAGATGAAGGGTGACCCTACTGGGAAGTTTTTCTTGTGATATTAAGTTTCTCTTTCTGTAAAGGATAAATTATACAGTATTTTACATTCAAGTGTGGAGCAGAGCAAATGGGCTCTGTTATTTAAGACATCCATCCATCCATTTTCTGTAGCCGCTTATTCCTCCACAGAGGGTCGCGGGGCAGCTGGTGCCTATCTCCAGCGGTCAAGGGGCGAGAGGCGGGGGACACCCTGGACGGGTCGCCAGTCCATCGCAGGGCTACACAGAGACGAACGAGACAAACAACCACACACCCACTCACACCTAAGGACAATTTATCAGCCCAATCAGCCTGACAGTCATGTCTTTGGACTGTGGGAGGAAACCGGAGTACCCGGAGGAAACCCACGCACGCACGGGGAGAACATGCAAACTCCACGCAGAGAGGCCGCAGAGCCGGGATGCGAACCCACGACCTCCTTGCTGCGAGGCAACAGTGCTAACCAACTGCGCCACCATGCAGCCCGTTATTTAAGACATAAATATCTAATCCTTCAACCATGTTACCGTATTTTCTGAACTATAAGTCGCACTTTTTTCATAGTTTGGCTGATCCTGCGACTTATATATACCGAAATATATCATTTTGAATAATTTCACATGTTTGTCACTTTCACACCTAAAACCGCTAGATGGCGCTCTAGGCCTGTGTACCAATCAGCCACCAGGCTTGGGTGTAGTATTATCGTAATCCCGGACATGTGAATGGAGGAATAATGTAGCAAAGGTGAGCTGACCCCCGACTGGAAAAAGTATTTAAAAATCAGGTAAACACCAGAAAGCTGTTACACATACTCAGCAGAAACTGGAGCGACGCCGAGATCCGGGTGCTTCTGGCGTTATGAGCAAAAGCAGAGGTCGCCTGTCTGTTTACTAAGGGAACTTCCGTCTCACGTCTCTGTGACGCTGCACGTCGACAGTGTGAATACCGCCCCGTAACCCTCTTATACCGCCAGTGAGTAATCTTTAGTGAAAAGCACATGATTGCTCAACATTACCGGAACGGTATCAACCCTTATGAACGACCAAAGGCTCCCAGATACCGGCTCAGCTTCGAGGCAAATTGCCAGCATTGTTTTATGAAAACAGCTAATAATGTGAAATACCAATTCATGGTCTCGGATTTTGTCAAATAAAATTTCCTCCAAAAATGCGACTTATATGTGCTTTTCTTCTTTATTGTGCATTTTTGGGCTGGTGCGACTTATACTCCGGAGCAGTTTATAGTCCGGAAAGTACGGTAATTGTTTTCTCTCATTAATTTTTCCCAGGAATCCCTTTGGGATTCAAAATCTCTTTTCCAAGGGAGTCCTAGCCGAGATGACTTTATAAATATTTAACAGTTAAAAACACTAGCTAGAAACAGACAACATAAAGCAATAGACATGTCACATGGTGGTAGTATAATCATTAACAACTTTAATACCAGGACAGATCAGTATTTAGAAAGCCCCTTTAGTCCTGCTTTTGAATGGATTCATACTTGGATATGTGAAAAATGATCAGCATTTATTATTATTTACAATATTATTGTTATTGTTTTTTCACAAAATAATCACAATAAATCATGAATGTTTCAAAGACAAATTTTCATCAAAGACTAATTCAATCTATTTGAAGACTGATATCCGTTCAGTCACCATCACAGTCACGCTGCATTTTCCTCTTATTGTTTGATTTTTTTCTGCATCATTTTAGCTTAATCAGAGCTGAGTATGAGGGTTATTATAAGATTTTTCTGAACAACGTTAAAGCAGATTGCAGATATTATTTTGTCACTTGCTAATGATGAAGCTGAACTACAGGTATGTATTAGAAAATGTAAAATATTGTGAGTAATTTCTGTATTTTTGTGACTCATTTCAGAAAGTGAAACTCATATTTTATAGATTCATTACAGAGTGAAATATTTCAAGCCTTTATTTCTTGTAATGTTGATGATCATTGGCTACAAATAATGAAAACCTAATATTCAGTGTCTCAGAAAATAAGAACATTACATCAGATCGACCTCCTTTTTCATGAACTGCTGCATCAGTGCTTGGTGTGATGGAGGAGATCATGCTGGAGCTGCTGAGGTTTAATAGAAGCTCTGATAGCAGCCTTCAGCTCACCTGCGCTGTTAGATCTGGTGTCTCATATTCTTGATATCCCATAGATTCTCTATTGGGTTCAGGTCAGGTCAGTCTGCTGGCCAATCAGAGCTCAGTAACACCTTGTGGTCATTGAAGCAGCTTTTGGTACTTTTGGCAGTGTGGGCAGGAACCAAGTCCTGCTGGAAAATGAAACCAGCATCTCCAGCACAACAAAATCCTACCACTGGTTCCTCCTGGTTCATCCTCTGGGATGTTCTTCACAGTGGGATTATTCAGAATTTTATCCAAACAAAGTGGAAGAAGTTGTGCTCGTCTGATTCAAAGGTTTAGCCATGTGGAGTCAAAGGAAACATGAGAAAAATCATTCAGGCTGGAGCCAATAATATTAATATTTTACTTTTATCACATCGATATTAGTTCCATAACAAATCCAGCTGCAGTTTATATAAAATAGTTTACAGATTCACAACAGAAATGTTCCCCACATATCTTAAATCATTTCCTAGACAGGAACCTCATCTTAGTTCTGGAGGAATGATCATGTGATGAGAAATGATCAAAGAAATATAAAACATTTGAGTTTTTAAGATGGCAGCTCTGCTGTGACTAGCTGTTAGCTGGAGAGAATAATCTGCATTACTCCAAAGTGAGGTTGTTCAGGCAGCTCAGCAGGTTGTACCTTTTCCACCGAACTCATTTCAAAGGACCTGAACTATCGATTAGTTTGTGTCCTGTTTTGATGCAGATCCTTGGCTGTTGTTTTGTTGTTACAGTAGTGGTCGTTCATGGACTCACTTCTGTTGATTAAGATATCAATCAATTAATAAAGTAACAACTTTCTGTCATTAAAGGGATGTTTGGGTTGTTGAAGTGTTGTTCTTTCAGTTATTTATCTACAGCAAGGACCACAACCACTGGTGACATCACTCAAAGTGGGAGTGCTTCCTGTTTCTAGAGACTTCGTCCACTTTGAGTGATGTCACCTGTGGTCCTTATTGAGGAACGCCACCTCAGAATGAGCCAAATATCCCTTTAAGTGAGGTGATGATAAGAACTTAGATCAGTCCCTAAGAACCACGCTTGTTTTTGTGCCTATTTTCATCTTGTTTGCTGCATAAAATAGAAAACGTTGAACAGATTAAGTTGTATAAAAGCTAAGACTGGGTTAGAAACACTGGAAATGTTCATTTCCAGTCTGAGGCGTTTTCGATAACTAACCCAGTAAGGAACCCCTCTCCTGTGTGAATAACCAGTATCTTTTGTATCAGGCCTCCTCCCTGCAGCAGTACCGCAGTAGGGTCGGATCCTCGGCCAATCAGTCTCCGACTTCTCCCGTCTCCAATCAAGGCTTCTCACCCGGAGGTTCGCCTCAAGTAAGGGCGTGTGCTAATGAGCTGCAGGCTCGTTTTGTTCTGACATTACTGCCTCATGCACTGTAGTACTGTAGCACTGTAGTACTGTAGCACTGTAGTACTGTAGCACTGTAGTACTGTAGCTGTGGGTGAGATGCGCCCCCTCCACGTCAGTCTGCGTTTGTTGGTTTTAGCAGATCTGGGCAATGTTACACTGTTTTTAAAGGATTACTGGATCATTCTGAAGTGCTGTTCTATCAGTTCTATAAGAACCACACCACTAGTGACATCACGCAAAGAGTCTCCAGAAACAGGAATAAGTCCTCTGACTGGAGCGATATTCATGGCTAGCAAGTTCAGGAGAGACGCTGTTGCAGATCAGTGACAAATTAGTGTCTAATATTTCCGTATTTAAAGCAACTCCTGCTCATAAAGTTATAGTAGTGCAGTCGAGTGGTTTATTAGCAGGCTGTTTGTAAACCTAGTTTGTATAGATGTGACTGTTTGGTTTGTTTGAACCAAACAACGCCCAGCGTGCATCCTGGGACTTATATTCTACGTCTTGCTGCAGCAGCATTAACACCACGTACTAAACCAATGGTCTCAGGCTACATTGTAGAGGTTTACTAACAGGTCATATAATGTTTTAAAGCATCTGGGTGACTTTTAATCAAGAGTTGTTTTAAACACCCAAAGATTAGCCACTAGTTTGTCACCAATCTGCAGCAGTGTCTCTCCTGATCTGACTAGCCATGAGTTTTGCTCCAGTCAGAGCACTACTTCCTGTTTCTTGAGACCTCACCTGCTCTGTGATGTCACCAGTGGGTGTGGTCCTTACTGTAGATGAATGACAGATAGATTCCACTTCAGGACGACCAAACATCCCTTTAACTCTGATCAAACCAAGGCTCAGAGTTTTACCTCAAAGCTTTTTATTGATCGAGGTATTTGTTGCAAGAAAATGTGCAAAGATTGTGTGCAGAGTGGAGAGAGAGGATGGAAACCTCTTCTGATGTGATTACATCACAGGAGAGCTTCACAGTTAACGTTTTAATGTGCAGACTCACTTCAGGACCAGCCTCCAGCGTCATCATCTATTAGATGAAAGCCTTAAACTTAACTTTAATAAAAAGCGTTGTTTCAGCTGATCTGAGCTCACCCAGGAGTCATGGACTTTGTCTTTAAAACAGTTTGGAAGATTTTGCCCAGATCTGTCCACAGGTCTTCCTAAGTCCTCTGTGTTTTTGGTGTGTTGTGACGTTGCTGTGTCCCTCTCAGCTGCCTTTGTGGTGTTTCATTGCATCTCCACTGCTTCCTCTAAACTGGAGCTATCGTCGTGTTTGTCAGATGTTAGTCTTTACTGTGCTTTTACACACCCAACACCCAGCTGGATCCAAGGGCTTTATAGGTTTTTAAGTGTTTTTATGAAAGTATAAGCAACACATGTGATCATACAGTGCTGTGTAAAAGGTATTTTCCCCTTTAAGGTTTCTTCTGTTTTTGCTGACTCGTCACGCTTAAATAATCGGTAGTAGCTGATAAAAGTTTTTTGGTTTCTTATTTTAGAGAAGTTCTTTGTGCTGTGAAGGACAAATAATGACACAAGTGTAGAGATAATACTGCATACATCCATAAGAGGGTTGAATCAGATATAAAGTGATCAAACTAAATCCAAATATTCATAAGTTTTGAATATTCATTTAGTCTGGCTTTAATATACGATTGGACTTGTAGATTGGGTCTTGGATGTCCAGTGAACGCCCTCCTTTAGAGTGACAACTTACTTTATATAAAATCAGCTGTATTACTAAACTAACTGACCTTCTCGTCTCCTCTCTTGGACTTACATTTTAAAATATACTCAGCTCAAAAAATTAAACACATTGAAAACACATCAGATCTCAACCGTAAAGTAATTCCTGCTGGAGCTCCAGACTGAGATGCAGTGAGTCATGTGTTAGGAACAAAACAATGCCACATCATTTGATGAAAATGATCAACCTACAGAGGCTTCATTTGAACTCATCAAGAAATGTAAACAGAGAAACTGAAGCAGCAGGTTAGTCCAGTTAGCTGAGATGTCACTGCAGTAGTTTCTCTGCCTCCACCTGCTGGTAGCTTCCTGACAACGTCAGTGCTCCTGATGAGATGATGGAGTCCTGGAGTATCTCCTCCAGGACATCACTGAGCTCATGGACAATCTGAGGTCCACCTGATGGACCTAAACCTGATGTCCCAGATATGCTCTATTGGATTCAGATGGAGGACAGTCGGTCCTTCATCCTCCAGGAACTACCTACAGACTCTTGCCACATAAGGCCATTATTCTGGATCAGGAGGAACCAGCTAAGGGTCTAACAATGAGTCTAAGGGTTTCATCCTGATACCTGATGACAGTCAGGGTTAGCTCAGCTCAGAGGTCACCCACAGGTCATCCTGCTCTGCCTTGTGCGGACGTCCTCAGCAGACTGATCATAGGTTTTGACTAAGAGGAGCACGAGCTGAAAATATGATTCGATTTCTGAAGTATTCTGAAATGGTGAAATAGAATGATGTCTTCACTGGATGAGTCAGTGGGGAAATGTCGTTTTATCTTCAGTGGGTATTCAGTCTAGTGAGGATTCTGTTCTACTGGGTTTGTTTTCATTATAGCATCAAGACCAACAGGCAGCAGAGGAGGATAATTCAGAACTTCTCCCTAAGAGTCAGGTGTCCTTTTTTAGTCGTTTGATTTGTGGTTGTTTTTCTGTTCTACAATTATTAATGTAAAGACGGAAAAAAAACCTAGAACTCAACAACTTCTGCTCAAATTATTGATGAGCATATCTACCGGTAATTACTTATTTAATTCAAACCATTTTCATATAGGGTTAACTGCTCCAGAATTTAGTTGTTCTGGAGAAAATTATCAAACATTTTGGGTTTTTTTTTTAACTGTCTGCTGATACAGAAAATGTGATTTAAAATTATCAGTTTTTTCTGTGTATTTAAGTGTCAGGTATGGCTCTAGACCAGCGGTTCCCAAACTTATCCCCCTTCTATGTCCCAACCGTGTTGACGCACCCCCAGTCCCCCTAGGGATGGGTGCCTTTCACATTTGAACCAATTCCTGGTACCTACCAATCGTTAACGGTACCAATTTTCAATACTTTTGAGTGTTTAATAATTATTTTAATCTTTTTTTATATTAAATATATTTATTTCTCAATATATAATAATATGGAACAAATATCATGATAAATAACATGTACGAAATTCTTCAATCCTTTAACCACAACTGCTCAGTGTTTTCTAAATGATGCAAAAATTAAAACCCAGCTCCATGTCCTCCTAATCCTCTACTTTGCCCTCTGGAATAAATATGACGAGGAGACAATGTATTATAAACGTTCGGCAGTAATAACAACAAAGACACGTCACTGTTTAACAGCTAAAATCACTTATCAGGGCTAAAGCTCGTTAGCCTAGCCATTAGCTCATCGGTGGTTAAAATGGTTGAACGTAGCACCGCGTTTTTAGTCAAACAAATAAAGCAAACAACTCACTGTGGATTTGATTAAATAAATAATCACACAATATGGAATCAATCAGCAGGGTTGTCACAAGCTGTCAAGAAGGATTCTTTGAATAATATCTATTTGACGAGGTAAACATTCCAGCAGCGCCATGCAACAGATCGCCCCGGAACTAATAGTAAAGTTCATCCCCTCCACAATAAAATGATGCTGGAGGAGTTCACATGACTGACAGAAAAAGACTCATCCAAATACTGTCCCACAGCTCCGCACACTAACCATAGGAATGTTGATTTACACATCTTTATTGTGTGGGGAAACAACACGGTAATTATTACCATAACATTTTTCACCTTATTTTTTTCATTATTATTATTAATATTATTATTATTATCTTGCACACCCCCGGGGGGTGCACGCACCACACTTCAGGAATCCCTGGTCTAGACAGCTTCGATTTGAAACAGACGTCACTTTTATATGACCAGGAGCGTCTTGAGTGTTTCAGAAGTCTGATCTCTCGTCAGGGTCACCAAATCATCAAGCATCTTCTTTTTATCTGAAAAAGTCTCAAAAACAACTTCTATCCAGGTTCAGGAAATCTGATCTGACTGAGAGGGTGGTCACGTTTTTCACTGAAAGTTGAATTTCACAATTTACCAGGAGATAACTTTAGTGTAAAAAGATGTGCCCGCCATGTGTTCTAACGTAGACAAAATGATGGAACATTTATCCAAACCAGAGGTCGCGCTAGACTTTTTCATAGTCATTTTGACCGAAAGGGTCCAAAAAATTTGGTTACAAGCTATTTTTATCTGTCACTTAATAATTTTAAAAATGATATTAATGACGTTTTCAACGGCATATAGCCGCTTCATCCTCCACTGATTGTTGTGGCGCTGTGAAGCGCTCTGAGTGACTCAGGCCGCTGCAGCGGTGAACGCTCAGTGTGACAGAGACGGAGCTGAGTCCAGTTTTAAGATGAACATTTAATCCAAAAATACATCAGGCAGGAAATGTCATGTTGTTCATCCTATCAAACTAATATCAGCCAACCGGTCGGATAATTCCTGCTAAACCAGCAGGTTGAAATGAACCTGCAGTGGTCAGAAGCTGCAGGAGCGCCGTGGCACCGGGATCACGCAGTTCTGATGTTCGGCTGATCTAACACTGGGCCCAGTTCAGCACGTAGATATACAGTAGGGCTGCTCTAAGCCAGCTGATCAGCCAGTCATCATCCAGATTCTGCCACATACTGATGGAGCGCAGCGCATTCATTACGCACAAGGATCCCTGCAGTATTCATGTCTCGTGGAGACAATAATTGATACACACCTGATCACAGTTAAAGCACCAAGAATTGCCGTTATAATAAATATTTGAAGAGATCCGTATGAACAAACTGTGATATACAGTAACTCCTAATGCGACATATTTTTGCTCAGATTCTCATTTTTATTCCGTTCAGAAACGGAGGTGGAGGTGAGGCGACTGTCTCCAGATTTCCTGTCTCCAAAATGTGCTTTTTATAAATCCCAAAGTTTGCAGAGAAAGAGACTTACGCAACTTTCAGGCCTGTTTATTGCTTGAGCAAGTTTTATAGATCCAAACTGACAAAAATCTCCTCAATGACTCATGAGGGTTAAGATGGTTCTGAAGGCAGAAACAGGCTCAACCCAGAGCTAGAAAGGCGGGCCTAATAAAATGGCCTGTGGGTAACTAAACAATAAGACTCAGATTGATCTTTAAATAACATTCTATGTTTCACTCTAAACATGCAGAACTCTGATTTATCCTAAATAATTAAATAGTTCTCAGTTGATCATTTAATTCATTCTGGGGTTCACAAACTTCTGCTGTCATGTTTTCATGGATGCACAAACTGCAGGAGTTTCTGAAGGATGCATTGTGAGGTTTGTTTTGACCTTTGAACCTGTGTTCCTTCATGTTTGGTTTTATTTTAAATCATTTCATATCCGTGGCCTGTACTGTACTGAGTCATGACCTAAATCTGAATAACCAGGTCTGGTTTCCTCTGTTTCTCAGCACAACTCCATCCTGAGCAGCGTCTTTGCAGACTTCTACGATCAGCAGGTGCCGTCCATCCAGGCCAGCGCTCTCTCACAGCAGGTACCAGCAGACGTGTTGTGCTTCCATCCCTCCTGCTGCTTCAGGGAGAGGATCGATGTAGTCCTAACAGAACTGTATTTGTCTCTGTGATGGACAGTTGGAGCAGTTCAACATGATTGAAACGCCCATCAGTTCTGATGGCCTGTTCAACCAGTCCTCCACCCTGAACTACTCCCAGGCTCTGATGATGGGTCTGACCAGCCACTGCAGCCTTCAGGACTCTCAGCAGCTGGGTTACAGCAGCCACAGCAACATCCCCAACATCATCCTGACAGGTTCAGCTAGTCTCATGGCGTCTTAACGGGACGCTCTGAAGTGGCGTCCTATCGCGTATTTATCTACAGTAAGGACCACACCCACCAGTGACGTCACTTAAAGTGGGTGGAGTCTCTAGAAACAGGAAGTAGTCCTCTGACTGGAGCAATACTCGTGTCTTCTCAGATCGGGAGAGACACTGCTGCAGATCAATGACAAAATTGTTGCAAATTTTCAGGTATTTAAAACAAATCCTGCTCAAAAACATCCTACTGAAGCATTTAAATGCTCTATTACCTGTTTGTCAACCTCTACAATTTAGTGTGGGGGCGTTTGGTTTGGTTCAACCTAACAACAAATAAATTACTATGCTACAAAGTCAGGATCTCAGAAAATTTTCACTAGATTTTAAAAAGTAACTCAAGATTTTGGAAAAGTTTCTCAGGATTTCAGAACAGTAACACGAGATCCCTCAATAGCATCTCAGGTTCTCAAAAAGTAACTCTGCAGACGTAACTGGATAATTCACCAAAGTATTTCAGATCACACAAAAATAACCAGAATCTTGCAAAATAACTCGGGTTCTGACAAAAGTAATTTATGATTTTGCTAAACTAACTATCGGCAACAGCGTACCTCCTGATCTGGCTAGCCAAGAGAATTTCTCAGGTCAGAGGGATACTTCCTGTTCCTAGAGACTCCGCCCATTTAAAGTGATGTCCCCGGTGGGTGTGGTCCTTACTTTTAGATAAATAACGGATAGAACACCACTTTAGAACGACCCAATTCCATGTGTACAAATACAGAGTTCCATATAAATATTCATTAAATTCATTGTGAATTACCACACAATTCTTTGTAAATAATCATAAAAGTCCATGTATTTAACCATAAAATCTGTGTAAATAACCACACAATTCCATGTAAATAATCAATAGTTCCATGTGAAACTGTCAGTGGAGTAAAGTGACAGCACATGAACCACGGTGATGTTTAGGAGACCGGAGCTGATTTTAGGCCACAGCAACACTTTGATCTTGTCATTGCTCAGCCTAGCCGTTAGCTTGTCAGTCCTTCAGCCAGACCAACATTAACTTTTTTTATTTTATCCTGTTTGGTCTAAGTGAGCGGAGAGTCTCCCCCCAGCCTGCCCAAGGACCTGAGCTCCCTGACCACAGACATCAGCTTCGACGTCGACTCCCAGTTCCCGCTGGATGATTTAAAAATCGACCCCCTGACTCTGGATGGTCTGCACATGCTGAACGACCCCGACATGATCCTCGCTGACTCGGCCACAGAGGACGCGTTTCGCCTCGACCGGCTGTAACTGGCCTCTTCTGCAGCGGTAACCATCCAGTCTGAGACATTCATAAGTCCAGAGGGCATCAGTCTCACCCTTCAAGAGAGTTTTAAAAAAGTCTCTCATTGAGAACGATGCTTGGATTTTATTTATTTTTTGCTGACTCCATCCAACCTTTCTGAAAGATCAACACATGGTATGGAATGAATTCTGGGACTTCTTGTGCAAATGATGTGTCCAGTTTGGATTATTTTAGATTCCTGGTTTGTCATTTAGCGAGCTGAGTGTTTTATTCTCCCTCAACACTTAAATCCACTAACGCAGAGAAAACAAGTTTCAGTACTCATGCATGTTCAGTAGTGAAACACCTGAAAAGGTGACGGTTCTCAGTCGGATTATTATTCTTTGCTGTTTTCTGGATGGTTTGTTAAACATGCCCCACGAGGTGTTGAGTCATTATTTTGGAACTTAATTTTTTAAGGACATTTTGGTTTGATCAAAGGGGGAAGGAGTCATCCGTTATGCATGAAATCATAAATCACTGTGGATACTTGTTTTGCCTTAATAGCTTGTCACTTTGATTTTCTTGCAAATATAAATATGTATATGGGGAGAAAAAGATGATCTCACTAAATTGCAGGTTGCACGGCCTCTTAATTCCCTTCGTGTCGTCACTACCGTATCTGTCTGTGAATTAGTTGGACTTTTTATTATGAAACAGATGTTTACAGCTTGTTTTGATGTTTAACCTGTACAGAATGTGCTCAGATTTTGCGTAACGTTATCTATGCAAAACTACAGCGATTACCAGGACTGTATTAGCTAAAAGACAAGCGGCGATGTGGAGGATTCTTATCGAGTGCAACAGGATGTTGCTTTTGTGATACATATTCTATTTTTTGTGATAAGTTTTAGTATAATCAGAGTGATGGTGGCAGGCAGAGGAAACCTCTGTGGATTCTCCTCAGAAGCAGGGTTCTTACAGGTGCTTGAGATCCTTGAATGTTACTGTGATGTTTTCAAGGCTTTGAATGTGCTTGAAATCAGAAATCAGCTGATGTGCAGCTTGATCAGTGATTGGCCAATCTCAGACTCAAAAGGTTGATTATTTTTCTTCTGTCAGTGCCAAGCAGCAAAAAAATACCTGCCATTTTTCCCGGTCTGTGAACTCCTTTAGCACAAATTCACACCAACAGATCTGACATGTGGACGTTTTTAATTCAAGAATCTTAATTTTCAATCAGAAATTAAATGAAGCTTTCTGGACATTTTTGTCTGTTTTGTTGCATGTTTCCTCTTCATCTGGCCATCATGTTGTCTATGTTGGTGCAGATTGCACATTTTTTGCAAGAAAGAGTCTCTCTTGATAAATTTTGAAATTCAAACTTTAACTTTATCAATAGATTAAAAAAAACATTAAAAAACACAACTACCTTCATGTGTCATGAAAAAAGAAAATGTCCACCTCAAAAAAAAAAAAAACAGCTATAAGATGGTTAAAATAAATCATAGAATTATTGATTTATTTATTTTACTTATTTGAAGATAAATCTTTTAATCAACTTCAGCCCTGATCAGACTAAATGAATTATTAGGATTTTAACCTTTTCAATGACAGTTTGATTAAATTATGCTGATATTTATTATGAAGAAAAAAGAGTAGGAAAAGTTATTTTCCATTAAAAAAAATTCTGGCTGATTGAAAATTATTTAAACCAGTGTTGGAGATGTCAAGGATTGGATAAAACACATAAAAACTAATAAATCAT
The DNA here is from genome assembly GCA_006937965.1 of Callopanchax toddi. Taxonomy (NCBI): domain Eukaryota; kingdom Metazoa; phylum Chordata; class Actinopteri; order Cyprinodontiformes; family Nothobranchiidae; genus Callopanchax; species Callopanchax toddi. Next base: position 354,765 of record SSNR01000334.1, read on the forward strand.
CAAAGCTCATATTGTTGTTTAATTTAGGCAGAGAAGTATCTTAGGTTTTTATAGCAGTTTGTTTGGAAGTGGACATTTTTGCCCTTAATGACACAAAAGTGTAGTAAAGTAAACTGATGCCTGACTGTTAGAATAAATCAGTCATCATTATCAGAACCAGAATCAGTGCATCTCTATTTGAATCTGGAACAAAAATTATTTGAGTACATTTCTGTTCATAAGTAAATCAATGGAAGGTACAGGGAAATCTTAAAAACTCACCTTGAAAGTGCTTGAGAGTTGTGTTTGGCAAAGGCGTAAGAACCCTGCAGATAGAACCTTGGAGTGTTTGAACCGTGTTTTCCAAAAAATGTCCAAGAGCGGCATTGTGGGTAGAACTAGAATGTATTTCCCATCAGTCTGCTTTTGTGTTTCTGTAGAGCCAAGTGTCTCGTGTTGTCCTGTGACTCTGTCAGTGGGTTCAGCCCTGGGCTCGAGGGGGTTCGGCCCTTGGCTCTAGCGGGTTCGTCCCTTGGCTCTAGCGGGTTCGTCCCTGGGCTCTAGCGGGTTCGTCCCTGGGCTCTAGCGGGTTCGTCCCTGGGCTCTAGCGGGTTAGGCCCTGGGCTCTAGCGTGTTTGGCCCTGGGCTCTAGTGGGTTCGGCCCTTGGCTCTAGCGGGTTCGTCCCTTGGCTCTAGCGGGTTCGTCCCTGGGCTCTAGCGGGTTCGTCCCTGGGCTCTAGCGGGTTAGGCCCTGGGCTCTAGCGTGTTTGGCCCTGGGCTCTAG
>SSNR01000334.1:361342-383248 GCA_006937965.1 Callopanchax toddi
GGGGGGGGGGGGGGGGGGGGGGGGGGTCCTGCTATCATGTCAATATGGACAAAATCGCTGAGGAACGTTTCCAGTACCCTGATGAATCCATGAAGGATTAAGGCAGTTCTGAGGACAAAAGGGGGTCCAACCCAGTACTAGCAAGGAGTACCTAATAAAGTGGCCAGTGAGTGTATATCAGAGCTAGACTTTTTCGTTGTCCATCATTTTGATTGACTGGTTAAAAACATTCGGTCATGATCAATTTTTACCATCACTCTGAATCTTTAAAATGATGATGATGATATTTAATGGTCATTTAGTTATTTATTTATTTATTTTCCGAGTGAAGCCAGTGAGGTGTTTTCTTACACCCTTTGTGACAGGTTACTATAGCAACCAGGATGTTTACATTGAGTGGCCCAGACAGGACAACAAGGGTGTTGGTCATCTGATCTACATCATGCCTAAAGAGACGAAACAGCTAATTGAGCTGCTCACTCGCCACCAAGTGGTCAGGGGTGTGAATTGCAACCTGTCAAAATGACAACATTTCCAACACCTTTTAAAAAAACAGTCAATGAGGAAGATATTCTGTTAGCGTAACTAACCACTGATATAGTGTTCTAATACATCCGTATGGCTGGTTTAACACCGATCTGCAGCATTGTCTCTCCTGATCTGACTAGCCATGAGTATTGCGCCAGGCAGAGGACTACTTCCTGTTTCTAGAGACTCCACCCACTTTGAGTGATGTCATCAGTGGGTGTGGTCCGTACTGTCCTGACCCAAATATCCCTCTAATGAAATCATTTCGTTTTGTTGAATTTTGCTTTTTTAAAAGTTCTTTCACCCTTTTTTTTAATTCAGTAGAAATTTGACAAGTTGCACCAAAGTTCAAAACAGCCAAACGTCAAATAATAATGTGACATTTTATTATTTAAAGTGGTAAAGCTTTTTGTTTTTGTTACTATCATTAATAAATATGCTATATAGGGATACAGGAAACTGCATGTAAATAATATGAACTGATCAATGCATTGTTTACATGGGTCATACATGACTGATTTATCCTGTGCTGTACATGGGAAATGTCTGTTCTGCATGATTGTGAATTTCAACACTTTATTTTAGATTAAACACGAATTTTCTTTGTTATAAAAACATGATCTGAAAATAATCTTCTATGATTGGAGGTGAATTCAGAGCAACGAGCAGACTGTCTGCTGTGGTTAGACTGACCTTGTGATAGAACGTGTTAAAGATGGGGCGTGTTCTTGCTCGGTGTGTTACCTTCAGCTATAGATCCTATGTGTGCATTTAGAGGAAGGCCCAGTGCCGGTTCAAGCCTCGAAACAATGGCAGCTAAGACGTTATTTATTGTATTTTATCTCTGAGCACAGTGATTCTTTCCCAAATCCTAAAAATGCATTTTACTGCCGTGAAGAGATGCAGCAGGATACCGGCGTCAACAGGATGCGTTCTGCTCATTTAATATGCAAGATTCTAGCATTCTGCAGCAAAGCTCGGCAAGTTGCTCCTTTACTTTAGCTAACCCTTTAAGAAAAACGTGATCTCACCTCGTTCCTCAACCTGTGTGTTTTTATTGTTTAATTAGACCAAAATACTCCAAGTTGGCTGTAAATGTGTGCCGTACTTAAGATGAAATACACTCCTGTTTCAACTGTACTTGATGTGTTTTCTTGTGTGATCTGTCTTTGTATCTTTGCTTTATTTGTACATTTATTATAAATAAATGTGTCTTAACTGATTTCCCTTGTCCAGACTTTCATGTTTTGTATGAAGTGGATCTAAATGTTAGTTAGTGTTTTTCTATCACTTTGATGCTAGTTTCTAAACATGGGCCTCTTTTCTCAAAACACACAAAATGTCAACAACACACATTTTTCTAAATAAAAACAAAACTGCTTAGAAACAAACATCAACAGAAGATGAGACTTCATTGGACTTAAAGGAATGTTTGGGTCACTTTGAGGAGGAGTTCTGTCATTTATCAACGGTGAGGATCACACCCATTGGTGACATCACTCAAAGTGGGCGGAGCATCAGTCTGGAGTCAACGCATCAGCTCCAACCAGGGTTTTTAAATGATGTAGAAACAGAAGGACTCCCTCTAGTGGTGCGATGATGAATCATAAATAGGCTTTTTGTGGTCAACACATCTACCCAGGCTTTCTGAATATCTGTGAAAGTTTTTAATGGGAAAACTGAACAAGTGAAAGAAGAGGTATCATGTGAAACAGGACTTTGAGATTCTGTTCATCTGCTTTAGATGACTTCAGATATGATAGAAGGTCCATTTAAGACCTGATGCAGAACCTGGGAGATGCTTTCACCAAGTTTTCAGCTGATAGAGACAATTAAAAATCAACTTGGTGCAAACATTTCTTCGTGCATGTTTGGTTTATTTATTGATGAATGTTAAGCAGACGATGTGTGGAGTTAACATGTTCTCCTCATGGGTTTCCTCCACCGTGCTCCAGTTTCCTCCCACAAGCCAAAAGCATGCCTTTAGGTTTAGGTCTCTGATGGACTGGTGACCTGTCCAGGGCATCCCCCGCCTCTCACCCTGTGACTGCTGGAGATAGACACCAGCTCCCTGTGTGTGACCTTCATGGGTGAAGCGGTTCAGAAGGTGGATGGATGGATTTGAATGAAAGAATTTTTGTGGAAAATGATCTGTAAACCTTTTTAGATACAAGATATAAAAAGTGTCTTATGTGTTTGCCTTAAAGGGATACTTAGGTCATTTTGAAGTGACATTCTATCTGTTTTATATCTACAGTAAGAACCACACCTACTGTGACATAACTCAATAATAATAATACCTTTATTTAACCAGGCAAAACAGATTAAGAACAAATTTCTTATTTACAACTGTGGCCTGGCAAAAGACAATGTCTTTTGAGGGAGAAAGGAAAAGGGCTACAATATAAAAACAATTTAAAATAACATGAATTAGAAACATTTTAAAAATAGTAAAAAGTTACATTTACAAAATCATGAACACACACACACACAAAAGCAATTTTATAACACAAGATCAGAAGAGCAGCCTTAAAAAATGAGGTGTCAGTCTAAGTGACAGCAGCAGGTATCTTTAAGGGGGTATCAAAGGGGGTGGAGTCTAGAAACAGGAAGCAGTCTTCTGACTGGAGCAATACTCATAGCTAGAAAACTACTTTAAAAATGTCCCTTTAATAAAGGACATTAATCACATTTCCTGGATGTCATTGGTTGATTGTTAGTTTCTTGAAAATAAATGTTCATCCCTTCTCAGCCACAGGAACAGGATCTGGGTCTTTCTTCAGTAGCGCTGCTGGATTTAGTCCAGTTTTATGAATGGAGCTCACAAGTCTGCTTTTTAGTAAAGGCCAGTGAGGGTTTTTGGTTTTTTATTATGGAATTGAATTTAAAAACATAAATAAATTCTATCTTCATTTCTTGTTGTCTGGCCTCACATCTGAACCTAAAAAATAAAAATAAAAAGCATCCATATGCATCATCAGACTGCTGGAGGAATAACTTCTACCGTTCCTGAAATACAGCCGAGGGCCAGACAAAATCACTCGGACGGCCACAAGTGGACCCTGAGCCGCACTTTGGACATGCTGGCTCTAAGCACTTCCATGTTACTGGTCTCTGCATCAGCTTCCAGTGCAACAGAACCCAGTTCACGTTTCTGGTCTGAATGTTTAAGGCACCTTCATATCGCTCTGAACTTCAGACGTCTCTACCAGACCTCTGAGGTGGACTGATCAGGAATCTGTTTCTAAATCAGAGCCTTTACATGTGTAGCCCCCCCCCCCCAGCCCTTCTGGAACTCTCTCCCCTTCCACCTTCATTCAGTGGACTCTGGATGCTTTCAAGAAGCAGCTTACTCAATGTTTTAGAGTCTGTTTTATTATTTTTATCTGACTTAGTTATTTACCCAAACTGTCCAAAAAAACTAAAAAAAAAAAACAACAACAAACAGTCAAACATTTAAAAATATATATATCAATAAGAACTGCAGTTTAACCCCATGTAGATTATGGTTCCAAATTTGCCTCAAACCTCACGGCCTTAAAGCCCAGTGGAGTATTAGTACTAGTACCTTCATTATGTACCTGCCATATTTAATCCTATACATGTCTACCGCCCTCTGGTGGAGGATCTACGGTGGGAAAAGGCAGTTTTATTTATTAATACTTTTATATTGTTATATGATAATAATAATTGTAATACAATAAAACAGATAATCAGAAATGTTTATATATATATATATATATATATATATATATATATATATATGTGTGTGTGTGTGTGTGTGTGTGTGTGTGTGTGTGTGTGTGTGTGTGTGTGTGTGTGTGTGTGTGTGTGTGTGTGTGTGTGTGTATAAAAGAGGTGCTTTACAAAGATGACTTATTTACTTAGCTTTTTACCCAAACAAATGTATACGTTTACAGTTATATCGTTTATTCACTGTGGTCGGGTGTTTACTTTGCTACGTACAGACGTCATGACGTACAATCATCGTATCCCAGCATGCAGCAGGAGGCCGTAGAGGCATCCCGCAGTTGGTAGTTGGAGGAGCGCCGAAGCAGGCAGTAGCCGACTCAGCTCACACATTTCCTGCTCCATGTGAGATAAACGGAGCCGTCTACCTTACATGCGACAGAAAATATGCTGCTCGGGCGCCCGACGTGTTCCCGAAGTGGCTTTTAAGTCATCGTCGTTGTCACCCGGCTCTCGTTTTGGAGGATTCCTCCCTCCATCCCCCTGGATCGCACCGAACAGGCAATGACAACGGTCTCAGCAACCCCGCAGCAGATGAAGGACCGGCTGCTGCAGGCCATTGACAGTCAGAGCAATGTGAGCAATGCTAAAGCTAACGATAGCTTGTTTGTCTGTCAAACTCGACACAGCAACTCAGCCACCAGGTGTCAGTTAATTGTTTTATTGTGCTGTATATGAAATACTAATTTTTTTTAATCGGCCTCCTCATGTCGGGATGTCTCGGTTCAAAAAGGCGAGTTGACAGCTAGCATGCGAGCTAATTTAGCAGCAGCTTGATAAGACCTGCTGTTATGTAGCCTGTTAGCTGCTAAGGTAGCTTGACGCCAAAGCAGATTTAGTATAAAGGAATACAATCCTCTCATTGTTTCAAGGAATGTATTTTTAAAATATATAAGTTATCTATAATGACCAGCGCTTTGCTGTGTATCGTTTATTCTAACAATTAAAAAGTTAAGGGAACTAATTAGCTTAAATAACTAAAGCTACGTTTTAGGAAATAGTCGGGTCCTTCCTTCTCAAGTAAGTTAGATGCTAACCGTAGCCGAACCAGCTAATATATTACAGACTCTCGGGCTACGACTGGCGATAAGATGCAAAATTTGCTTGAAGTTTATAAATGTGTGCATCTGTAATGTGCTCATGGGCCACTCTCGGGTTAAGGTGATTTCCTACACGAAGGTGTTTTGGGTTGTCACTTTGCCATTTCTGCTTTACGACGTCGTTTCTGTCTCTGAAGCAGAGGGACAAGCTCATTTTCCTCCAGATTAACTTGTCTTCCTACACAGGTTGGGCTGCACCTAATGACTGTTTTGATATTCGTTTTTTTCCCCGATTAGTCGATGATTACTTCAGTCGATATCTGGTTCCTGTGGGTCCACCTCCTGTTCTGGGTTCCAGTTCATGTCTGACCTCACCTGCTCCAGTCAGTCCACCTCTACATAAATACAAAAATTTACAGTCAGTTAAATTAATGATCAGTGAAACAGATTTTGAAACTTTCTAAACGTTATTTAGAGGAGGTTTAATATTATTCTACTATATTACACACACAAGTATCACAGCTGCACCTATTTACTAATACTCCAAACACATTAGCAAATTTAATTGAAATTGTGCTCTCTTAAAGGGATATTGGGGTTGTTTTAATTAAATTTTTAACTTGAATAAAAAAATACTTTTTGTGGTAGAGATATCCTTTATTAAACTTGGGCTTTTATTTAAAAAATGGTCTTTACCTTCAGGTATATTTGGGTCATTTTGAAGTGGCATTCAGTCAGTTATTTATCTACAGTAAGAACCATACCCACCGGGTATCAGGAAGAAGTCCTATGACTAGAGCGATAGATGGATCAGGAGAGACACTGCTGCTGAATGGGGATGAATTAGTAACAAATCTTCAGGTGTTTGAAGTCACAGATGTATTGGGAAGCTATGTTATCTGTTTGTAATCCTCTACAATTCAGCATAAGACCCTTTGTCTCAACCTAACAATGTCTGAATTACTATGCTGTTGATTGAAGCAGCAAAAGTAAACTTTATTTATACATTTCCTTTCGAGCCAAGAACAATAAGGTGCTTCACATCACAAAATATAACATATCAAGATAAAATAAATGAAACATTATGCTAAAAAAATTAATCAAGTAAAAACAGAAGACTGATAAAACGCCAGTCTAAAAGAGATGGGTCTTCAGCCATTTCTTCAAAGCTTCCACTGAGTTGACAGAACGTAGATTAAAAAGAGTTCTAGAACATTTTAGCTAACTGCAAACGCTCTGTCCTCTTTAGTTTTAAGTCTTGGTTTGAGGACAGACAGCAGATCCCAGGTCAGTTGACGTCAGAGTCCTGGTGACATTAAGGGTGTAAAAGCTCAGATGTTTGAAGGTGCAGCGTCATGCAGAGCACTAAAAGTCCAAACCACAGCTTTTAACCGGTTTCTGTACTGAACAGGGAGCCAATTCAGAGAGGTTTGACATGGGAGTTGACCTTAAACACCATAAACTAAACAGTCTTTTATGACATTATTGAGGTTTACAAACTGGTATATAGCATTCAGATGCATCAGGATGACTTTATTGAGCAAGAGTTGCTTTAAATGCTATAAAATTAGCCACTAGTTTGTCACCGTTCAGCAGCTGTGTCTCTTGCATTTTGACTGTTGCTCCGGTCAGAGAACTACTTTCTGTTTCAAAACACTCTGGTCACTTTGAGTGATGTCACTAGTGGGTGTGGTCTTTACTGTAGATAAGTAACTGAGAGGTTATTTCAGAATGATCCAAATCTCCTTATGAAAGTTCCAGCCCAACACAGTCACTCCGTCATGCACATGGAGAGATGCTGCATCCCAGCTCCAGGCGGTTCCAGATGTTCATGCTGCTGTGGGGAGAAGTCTCTGCTTTACACAATCTGTTTTCAACTTTTTCAGTGAAGTACTCTCATACTTTACAAAGTCACTGTACTCGTCTTCAGTTGCTTCTCCAGGTCTGAGTTCCAGCGAGGAAGCCCAGACCAGCCACTTCTCCTGGTGGGGCCCCGAGGCGTCCCGGGCCAGAGAGAGAGAGAGAGAGAATTCCTCCAGCATCTATGTTTTCTAAATTTTCTTCATTAATTTCACTCTTATACATACATTTGTGTTCACTCTACGTTCTTTGCTATCTGCTGCCCTCAGTACGTGATGTGTGAGCGTCGTCGTCTGTTGAAGGCTCTGTTAACGATGCCTCGACAATAAAAATCCCTGTTAATGATCTTTTTTGTAGTTGATGTTGATTACATTACATAATCACTGCAGCCCTACGAACAGGATTCGAGTAGTTTGTCCAGGTTTTGGGAGTTTTCTGTCGGCGTTCCTGGTGTCTGAGATTCTGTTAATTGTGGGAATGTTGTGAATTCAAACTGTTTTCTAATTTGATGACAATATTCATCCAGAGACTACACCTTTAATTTCCTGTGTTAGTCATTTTTGGTGCGTGTGTGTATGTGAGTCTGATTGTTGCTTCCTCTTATAAAGATTGATCATCTATATAAACCATTTACATGTCCTTGTTGCAGATATGCAATATGGTGGTTGTATTGGAAGTAATTGCTTGTCTTGAGAAGTATCCAATTACCAAAGAAGCTCTTGAGGTAAGAATTAACGTTTCCTAAGCAGCTAACTCATAGAAATGATTTGAGCATCAGAACTTTTGTTTCACTTTTTATTTTTGTGCAGGAAACTCGGCTTGGAAAATTGATTAACGATGTGAGGAAGAAGACCAAGGATGAAGACCTTGCAAAGCGTGCCAAGAAACTCCTGAGAAACTGGCAAAAACTGATTGAACCTGGGCCAGCTGTTTCAGCAGGTCTCCCTGGGTCCACGAATGGCAGTTCTCATCCCTGCAGAACAGATCCCTCTCCTCCAGACATTTCTGTGTCGGGGAAAGGAGTCCCTGAAGTCAAGATCAGGAATGATGTTCACAATACATATTCACCTAAAGCTGAGAAATCAAGTAACCGCAAGCGGCGAGCCGAGTACAGAGACTGCGGCGTGTATTTACCTGAAAAAATCTCCAAGATGTCGGTGTATGATAATTCTGTCTCACCACCACCCACCAATGGGATTACAGGCGGTGCAGATGCCCTGCCTGACCAGGAGGTGGTCCCTTCTCCTGACAGATCTCGAACAGACCATCTTGAAAATGACAAAGTAAACAGAATCCCGGTTAACGCCGTCAAGCCTCGCCCCAGCTCCCCCGGCATGGCCAAACCACCTAGCACTTCCTCTTTGATTAAAGTTGCTGTAATGCAGCAACAGGCTAAACTAGATGAAGGGGGAGGGGGCCAAGCCAGGAGTCCCCGCAGCGTCACTTCCAGTCCCAGGAGCCAAAAGCAAGACTCCATACACAAACGCTCATCAGCAAGCATAGCAAAAGGAACGCCGATCCCAAGCCCATCTTCCAGAGACTCCCCGCTGTTCTTCTCCCAGCCTTTGCCCTCCCCGGGCCAAGTGTCTTACAGCGAAAAGCTGCCACATTCTTCTCTTAGGTCTTCAGTGCTCACGGCTAATTCGTCAGATGTCTCCTCTCACCACTTGACCCAAGAAATATCTGCAACACTGGAATCCCCATCGGTTTCCCCCTCCCCCATTCTCTCTCAGCAAAATTCAGAAGTCCACAGGTTGACATTTGAAGGAGGCACAAGTGTGTCTGATGACAATGATGGGACAGCAGTACATAACTCTGAGCATAAAAGGAGGAAGTACAGGTCTAGAGACTACTCTGTTAACTTGGATGGCCAGAAAATAGAGGACACGACTAAACCTGTTCGGTTAAAAGAGCGCAGACTAACATTTGACCCCGTCACAGGTCAGATCAAACCTCTGGTGCATAAAGAACCTTCCCAAACAGAGGACACCCCCACTCCAGACCCTGCAGAGTCCAGGCAGAGAACTGAAATCACTGTACAGCAGCCCACTCCCACACCCCCCGCCCCAGGTCCCAGCTCAAACCCCTTCCACCAGACCAACTGGAAGGAGTTGTCTCGAAATGAAATCATCCAGTCCTACTTGAACCTTCAGAGCAACGTGCTCACCTCCTCGGGGGTGCAGGCCCCCAGCGCACACTTTTTCATGTCGGAATATTTAAAAAAGGAAGAACAGGAGGTCAAAGAGACAAAGAAAACACACGTTTTGCAGAGGGACAGTTTGACAGGAGATTTACCTGGTGCGAGTCGGGAGGTGACAGACGAGGACTTGAACAGAGTACACACACAGAACTGGCAGGGGGTGAACGGTTGTTATGACACCAAGGGAGCCTGGTACGATTGGACAGAGTGCATATCACTGGACCCTCACGGGGATGAAAGTAAATTGAACATCCTGCCATATGTTTGCCTGGACTGAGGGGTTTGGAAAGGCTGCTGCTTTCTTTTCCACTTTTTTTTTTTTCGGTTTCCATGGAGACGAGATACTTTGTGATTTTGTTTGTCCACTGTGAGTTTGGCAAGACCTCAACCTGCTAAGCTCCATCCCCGTACATCTTTCTGTGATAATCTGTTGAGACTTTGGTATTAAAAGCATAATGATTGAAAGAAGAGTTAAGTTTGTAATATCAAGGGCTGTTTCCGTTTTATTTTGAAACCAAAAGCCACAGGAAGAATGAGGCCCACGTTGCTTATTACCACTGCTAATGATGAAGACCTAAAGAGGACAGAATTGTTACTCAGCCTGGGACGGTCGGCACCCTGAGACGATCCTGTTTTTATTTACCTTCTCGTCTCGGTTGCAGCTTGGTTGTAAAAGCAGAGGGACGGCCGGAGTCTAGCTGTCCTGTTCGACCGCCATGTTTGTTTTCATAGAGTTAAACTAGCACAGGCAGAGCTCCAGATTAGAACCTACTAGAACAGTCAGCAGCAACAAGAGGCTCTACGTGGGATTTAAAGTAAATTATACGTTTATGTACACATCTATTTATTTTTGACCAGTTCACTTATTTAGTTCACCGTTCAAACAGCGTAATTAGATTTTTCTGTTTGCATTTCAGTCTCACCTGCCTAATCCTCAGCGCTAGAAAAGCTTGCGTAGTCGTTCCTCGAGATTGGCTTCATCGTTTTTGGCCGTTGACATTCCACCCTTCACTAACTCCCATCTCCTCACACGGCTCGTAGAAATCCTCATCTCAGAATTCATTTGTTTCCATCGATTATAGCGTGGTGCTAATTTACAGTTTGATATTGAGTTTGGTGGTTAAACCAATCCCTTCAGATGATGTATTTGAGTCAAAAGCAGGAAGACGTTTGGGTACCAGATGCCCTTTTTGTTTATTTCTAGACAGTTTGCCTTCTGAAGTTCTTTAGCAACGTGTTTCTGGAGTTTAACAGCCTCTGTGTGAATGTGTCCAGTTTATGTGCCCAAAGTAGACAAGTTCTTAATCTTCTGTCCTCAAACATAAAAAGTAGAAAGCGGTGAGATATTCTTGGCCTTTCCCTGTGTGGTGAGCAACTACCTAAATTTGATTTCCAGCTAAAAGCAGCAATCGCTTTCCCCACATGCGTTGGATTAAGATCGGCCCCTGCAGCTTCTGTCATCCCTACCAATGTGCCTTGGTAAAATGATAAATCTGGATTAACTTCCACACAAAACAAGCCTGTAGAACGTTGTGAGAACGTGAAATCCCACGATCGATGTGACCCTGGTATATGCACCGTTTTCTCTTAATTTTCGTAAACATTGATCGAGAGGGAAGCAATGCTGCAGACTACGATAAAACTGCACAAAAACCCAGCTGGCAATAAAGGACATGCTACAACCGGTTCATTGTTTTCCTTCTGGAGTTTCGACCGGCTCGTCTTGATTTGTTCAGTGTTTAACATCTAAATTGTTTGAAAAATAAAATGATTTAAATCTTTAGTTTTAAGCTGGCTTGTGGGTTCTTCAGTGCTCTTGTATTCAATAAATGCTACTATCAAGGTATAAGAATTTGAACATGTTCTTTTCTGTATTTACTGCAGATGTACTTCCCCAGTTTGTCCTTTGGGGGGTGCACAAAGTCCTGTAGTGTTTTTCCAGCTTCAGGAGTTGATGGTTTTGGTTTAGTGGGAATAATTAATCAGAAAGGTCACTAAACGTTACAGACTTGTGTCTGAAAGTCTAAAACGCAGTGTGTGCATAAGGAGCTTTTCTAGTCTCACTTCTGGCCTATGAGGCTGCGTTTGGGTCGTACTAACTCCAGCCTCGGGGGGGTCAGAGCCACACCGTCACTTCCATGATTGGGCGAGCTGACTCCTGTTGATCAGGATGAGTAATCCTCCTCCCCTCTGGCGTCCTCACTCAGACTCTGAATCAGTGCTGGTACACCTGGATGATGTCATCAGAGGGGAAGTGCATTTCAAAATTCTACATACCGTCTACCACTTTTATGGAAAGAGACACCTAACCATCAGGCGTCTGTTTAGTTTACTACCAAGGACAGAACTTCCAAAATACTGCAACTAAAACTTGACCAAATGTATTTTTTGGTATAGATCTGTTGAATAACTCAAATCATTTAGAGGATTTTAACCCTTTTTTTTTTACAAACCAGTTCATTTGTCAAAAAACATCCTAAATACTAATTTTGATTAGTTTTTATGTAACATCAGTTTGATCAAATCCTTGACACAGCCAAAGTTATTGTGCCCTAGAGTTTAATCCTAATTTGAAGAAATAAAACCATAATCATTTCATATTTGATTGTTTTGATCAGGACTGAAGTTGGTTGGAAGATTGAACCCCCTCAAAAACCACATATATAAATAATGACACATTTTATAGCAGTGTTTTTAGAAGTGGACATCTAGAAGTGGGATCGTTTTTAAACTGATGCTGCACAAAATCTAATAATGCATCAAAGTTAATATTTAGGGTATTTCTTGACATATATAGGACTGATTTGTAGAAAGTCCTCCGACCGACCACCCTAAAGTAGTTTCACCTTTTTGCCAGGGCGGGTTTTCATAACAGTAAGGTATAAGTGATCAAACTGGCATTTAAATGGTTAAAATCCCCCAAATGATTGAAGGTTGTGTAGTTTTGAGCAGGACTGAAGTTCAACAGATTTAAGCAGAATAAATATTACTTTGTAAAGTTTTCCTGGCAGTTTTTTTGAAAGTGGACATTTTTGGTCTTGATGTCTATTTTATTTAAATAGCAATTTCTAACAACCAGAGTTCTTTACAATAAATACGTCAAAAGAAACATGAGACTGAAATGCATCACAGCACCGGAGAATCAGGTTCTAACTGCAGTCAGAGTTCAGGGGGTCTTCGAAATGACCAGAGTTCTGATCAGATCACAGGTGGAGGTAGATGGTCCAGAGGTTAGGGGCACTGATCACCTCTGATCTGGAAACACCAGATTTAATGTTTTAATGATCTGTGCTGTCTGCAGTAACCCAGCCACCATGGTGAGGTGAAGAGGAAAAATGAATAAAAATGTCCATAATGATGCACGAAGGGATAAACACACAACAAACACTAAACATCTCATTTTAAAACCTTGTTTTTCTCAGAATCTTGACGAGTTTCTTTAAAATAAATGTAGTTTTATCCTATTGATGCTCCTTGGATTTATATTTTTTGTTGGTGTTTACATCTTGTCTGGTTGTGTAACTCTAGAGGAACAGCTGTAGCTTATGGGCACACCTGTAATCAGGTCACCTCCTCCAGGGTGAGTTCTCATCTCATCAGGTTACAGAAGAGAGAAACTTTAGAGAAAGTCACAGAGCTCCAGGTGGTTTAAGACTTACTGACGACCTTTGACCCGGGAACCACTCCACTTCCTGTAGCGCTATTTGTTTACACTCAGAGGTAAATCTCAGCCATCCGACGTAATGATCCCACCGACATTACGTCATCCCAGCAGCTCGCTGACTTCTCCTCATTGAACTCTTTTTTTTCTTCTTCTACTTTCTGATTGTGACTCAGAAATTTGCAACAATTTGTCTGAGCGTCTGGAATGCAGGGCGGGCCCTCCGGATCACTCCCACCACTCAGGAATTTGGGAAGTTTCCTTCCATATAAGGAGTTTTCCATCTAAACCGCGACCCGAAGAGGACCACGAGGGGGCGGAGCCAAGGATCCATCAACAAAGAGTCAAAAAGGCAGCAAGAGAATACCCTGTAACCATGATTAGAAAGCTGATAGGGGCTCTTAGTTGGATTTTTTTTTTTAGTTTACTTAATAAGAATGATTATTTATCTTTAGTTTAAATATAAATGTTTTGGGACTTTTTTCTCTTTAAAATTGTGACTTTTCTGATTAGATGTGAGTTTGCTGTGAGACAGAGTAAGCTCTGGCTTCAGCCTATTCCTATCTCGATTATCGTTGCCTAGGTAACATAAGTGATGCTTTTTTAGGTTTTGTTTTGTATTTTTCTTTATATGTTCTTTTTAATGGTAATTGGATTTTTAAAAAATGATCTAAATAAAATTCATTCATTTATTTGTTTATTCCAAATTTATAGGTGCAGTTTAAATATAGTATTTCAATTAGTAAAACAATATAGAACATAGCAAAACTAGAAAACATTGCTTTTCTTTTTGAAATGCTGTTTCATGCTGAATGAAATAACTGAAAGCTGCTGTAGACCTGACCTGAGGCTAAAGTTAGCTGAAAGGTCATTTTTAATATGGGGTGCAGAAATCATTCAGTTCAAACACAGTGACTGTTTCATTAAAGCAAAAAAGTGCTAAAGTTTTACTTGTAGTCCTTAAAGTCTTCAGAATAGACTGATGACATCAGAAAATGAGTTTTATGAGCATAAACTAAGCTAAATCAGACAGTAATAGTTCAAAATGTAGTGACTTGTTTATAGTTTGAGTTATGTCTCTAGGCTAAAGTCAGCTTATAGGTAACGTTTTAATATTTGGTTCAGAAACCTTTGTTTACAGTTCCAGAGGTTTCCTGTAGTTCCTGACCAGGTTACCATCACCACAGCAGGGATTCTGACCTTCTCCTCTATCCAGATCTTCTCCAGATCTTTCAGGTTTCAGGGCTGTTGCTAGGCAACAGAGTTTCAGCTCCTCCAAAGGTTTTCTCCTGGGTTCAGGTCTGGAGAGTGGCTAGGACACTACAGGACCTTGATGCTTCTGATGGAGCCTCCTTAGTTTCCTGGCTGTGTTTCGGGTCATTGACCTGCTGGAAGTCCCAGACACGACCCATCTTCAATGATTACTGAGGGAAGGAGGTTGTTGCCCAAAATCAGATGTGTCCCCATCCGTCCTCTCTTCAATACAGTTTAATTGTCCTGTCCCCAATCTAGAAAACACCCCCAAATCTCTGACCTCCTGTCCTTCTCCCAGACCTCCTCTGGATCATCCACATGGTCTCTGGTGAACTTCAGATGGACCTGGACATGTCCTGTCTTCAGCAGGAGGACCTACTGCAGGATTTTAATCCATGATGGCGTAGTGTGTTACTAATGGTGACCTTTGACCCTGTGGTCCCTGCTCTCTTCAGGTCACTGACCAGGTCCTCTCCTGTAGTTCTGGGCTGACCCCTCACCGTTCTCCTGATCACTGATTCTCCACCAGACCAGGTTTTCATGGAGCTCCAGTCTGAGGGAGACTAACAGTCATCTGGAGTTTCTAACATTTTCTAATGAAGCTGTTAGCCTGTTGTCCTGTAGCCCATCCCCGCCCTGTGTAGATCTACAGTTTAGTCCCTGGTGTCCTCAGACAGCTGAGGGGGTGGAGTCTGATTGGTTGAGTGTGGACAGGTGTCTTTATACAGGGAACCAGTTCAAACAGGTGTAATGAGTGGAGGAGAGGAGGACTTCTAAAGACCAGCTAACAGGTCTGAGAGAGTCAGGATTCTAATGGTTGGTAGGGAATTAAATACTTATTTCATGCAACAAAATGCAAATTAATTATTTCAAAATAATACAATACGATTTTCTGCATTTTGTTTTAGATTCTGTCAGGTGAAGTGTTCTTATGATGTCAATTACAGACCTCTCCACTCGTGGGAAAACGTTAAAAATACCTATTTTCCTCGCTGTATAATGTGTTTTTGAGCAGTACAAATATATGAATGATGATAGTAATTTTTGCATTATTTTAAATGTAAAACAAAAAAAAAAAAAACGTGTTGCCTGTGAGGACTTTACACTTTGACCCTTGACTTGTGAAGTTTGGACACCTCTGCTGTAGATAAATAAAACTGATTAAACGCCACTTTAAAATCTGACCCAAATATCTATTTAACCCTTTGAAGGGACCTCACTGAAATACCTGGAAATTTAAAGCTTCAATCACTGAGTGTCATTGGGGGTTATTAAAAGGAGGTCTTTCTGAGCTTTTTTCCTTTTCTTTTTTTAAATTTAATTATTTAATTTACTTTTTAACATTGAGATTTTG
The DNA here is from genome assembly GCA_006937965.1 of Callopanchax toddi. Taxonomy (NCBI): domain Eukaryota; kingdom Metazoa; phylum Chordata; class Actinopteri; order Cyprinodontiformes; family Nothobranchiidae; genus Callopanchax; species Callopanchax toddi. The sequence goes on from SSNR01000334.1 coordinate 376,990, forward strand.
GTTATGTTTTTTTAAAGGCACACTATGTAACTTTTTCATATTTAAAATCTTTTCCTTGAGCCAGTATTTGCTAATATGACCCACAGAGTTAATGAAAAGTCACTCAGCTCCATCTGCTGCTTGTGTCCATGATACCACGTTTGCAACATCTGAGGCTCTGTTCCAATGATCGCACTTCCACCCTTGTGCCCCTCAACTGTGCGTTCCCGTGGAGGTGTGCGAGGATGTAGGGTGTCCCGATTCTCTAGAATGGAAAATCAGGACTATGTCCCCACCCCCTTTTCCACCCTCGCTTCACACTTGTTACGCACTCAGCTGAAGTTTGCATCGGTGCGGACTTCGGCGAAGGGTATTACCCATAATTCCTAGTGAACTTCGTGGAGGATTGTAGACTGCAGTGTGGATATTGGGACAGGGCCTGTGTCTCCGGTCCAGTGCCCTAAACTCTCGCGAGAAGCAGTAATGCTTTATGGCAATCCATGTTTCCACCTCAGAACCTGCTCAGGACAGACGAGCTGAAGACACAGACATCATAGATATGAGCTCAGAGATGTTGTATCGTGTTCATCATGGTGGAGTCTCCAAAGAAACAAAGAAAACAACCTTTACATGACGGTTGAAACCACAGGTGCACCGCGAGGGGAGGGGGAACCATAGATAATGGACCCTGATGTAGCTACGCCGGCGGCCATCTTGCAACCAAGAGGCGCCCCCTTTTTTAACATTGGTGTCAATGGAGCATGTACTATTAAATACCTCTAACTTACTCAATTTTTAACCGATTTTCAAACGGTTTGCATTTTTATAAACATCAGAGACGTGGCTGTGAATATGTATCAAAATATTTCTATAATTGTTTGGAAACTTATAAATTGTAAAAGTATCATATCTCAAGTCTAAACTGCCTAGTGTGCCTTTAAATGTACATGATTTAGTTTTGTAGTTGTTTTTTACATTTATTATTTTTAATTGTTAAACTTCTGTCTTTTTTAATTGTTTTTGTTTGATATGTAGTTTACTTCTTCAACATCATACTTTTAACTTTTTAATTTATACCTTTTTTATTTGAATAATTAGTTTTATTATTAGGTAAATGCTTGTACTTTTCACCTTTTAAATGTCATTTTAAAACTTTTTAGCTATTTAGCCAATTTTAAAATAAAGTTAAAACTTTTTAACTTTAAAATTTCAGCAATTTTCATTTAAAAAGGATTTTTTATTCAGTTTACTTTTTAAACATTTGTACTTTTTACCTTTTTTTTAAACCCTGTTACTTTTATTACTTTCTTTGCTTGTCAAGATTTTTGTAACAGGTTTAAGCTCAAATCAAAATTTAAAACCAGCGATCCAACATGGTCGTTTTGCCCTATAAAGGGTTAAAAAGCCGTTCGTGCTGGCGCTGCCTCTCTGAACGACACGGACCGTGACGTCACGGCCGTGAACCATCTTGACGCTAACACGCGGTGCTCTTGGGCAGAAGCCGTGGGAGCGCTCTAATTGGCGGCAGTAAAAAGAAAGGAAGTATTTAGTTCTCTTCGGAGTTTCATTGGAAGAGAAAGTCGAAGATAATTAGGCGCAGATTTATATTCAGAAGTCAGCGCGTCGTTTTTACTTCACAAGAGACAAAAACAGTGACAACAATGTCTTCCTTCAACAAAGGTCCTGCTTATGGGTTATCAGCGGAGGTGAAAAACAAGGTAAGCGTTTGTTTTTCAGCGTTAACCGAGTTGGTTTGAACTTTTCGTCCCGGCTCGCGGCTCTTTCACGAGTCACCTGGCCTCCATTTTGACATGCAGGTTCAGAGGTGGGTGGAAAACAATAGTCGGGTGGAAAAGTTTAGTTTTGGCTTTTAAAAAAAGTTAAACAAGTTTAAACCCCGTTCGAAGCCACTCGGCCACTGAACCAGGTCGTTCGTGGGTAACTTCTTAAAGAAAAGCCTTTGGGCGTTGTCCCTCTCGGCTGAATCGCTTCGTTTTCAGCTCTTTTCTCTCGTCGCAGCTGCGTCGTGACACAGATTACAGATAACGTGATTCTTCCATTAGTGCGGAATGACTGCTGCGCACTTTGGGTCCGGTGAGAACCGGACCGGTTCTCATCCCGGTGGCGACGACCTTCTGTGATTTAACTCTGGGTTCTCACGGGTTCTTGAAATCCTTGAAAGTACCAGAAACAAGAGATGCACCTAAATATTAACTGGTGGTTAGACTCTGCTGATCTGTAACTCAAAAAACAGATTTTTCTTTTTTTCTTGGGCCTTTGAACTCACCATTGCGGATCTTCATATGAAAGTTTTTACTTCCAGTGTCAGAACAAAGTAAATGCGTTTAGTTCATTGTAGTTCTTAATCGGATGGGTATAAAATTGGTATTGAGTCAGAACTGAAGAAAGATCATCTGCGTTTCTACTTAAAACTAATTACAGCACAAAGCTTTTACTTTTATTAGACAACAAGGTGAACAATCCTATTGTGTGTGTGTGTGTGTGTGCTAAACTTTCATTGTAAGATTCCTGGAACGTCAACCTCAGAGTTGTTGCATTAGGTTTTAGAGCTCTGTTACGTCTCCAGCCCTCTGCAGCTGGGGCCTTTATGAGGGGAGCTGTTTGTTCAGGCCTGCCTGCTTTTCTGAATCCAAATCAAATACCAGAACATTTTGTTGCCACGTTATTACAGAGTTGCATAACTTTTTAAAAATAAATTTCCCCTTTTAAACAAAATGTCACTCTCATTATAGTTTGAATGCAGCTGTGGTTCTGTTTTTTCCACATTTTTAAATGTCCTAACACATTTTTTCAGCTGTTTTTTTTTACAAATTATTTATCAAAGCGTTCAGCTCATTCAGGAATGACTTTTGGTCATAATATTCTTTTAAGATTTGACCTTTTTGGATCTATAAGAAATGAACATAGAATCCTTTGTAGCAGCTTCCCATTTTTAACCAAATTGATCTTCATCCTTGTGGCACACTCCTGCTTAGAAAGCCCAAACCACATTTTAAACGAGTTTCAAGATACTTAACTGTTACATGTTGAAGCAATTAAAAAAATATTATTTACCGTCTGTTTTGTTTTTGTGAAATCTGTATTAAGATTTAGGAATGTTCAAAAAAAATCCAACTTGCCCCCACTGTGATGATGTCATCACTCTGAGTCTCAGAGCTTAGACTTTTGATTTTTTGCTAACAAAACTCTTTTCTTTTCTTCTGAGTTCTTATTCAAGCCAGCCAGCCACTATTATGAGGGGTTTTTTAATTGTCAAAGTAAATCCAATATAACAGTTCAGCTAATAACAGCTCAGGTCTTCAGCAGTTGTCAGCTGTTGAATTCAGAACTTGCAGCATTTCTGGAGAAAATGCTCTCTCTAGTATTGTTTGAATGCTGCATTGAGCATTCAAGATGGTGACCCTGTTCTTCAGTTTCAGCTTTTTCAACAAATTATCTAAATATTAAGCTCATTCAGGACTTTTAAACTATGACTTGGTAGTGATACTTTTTAAAATATTTTGTTTTTTGTGGAAAAAATTTCAGCCCATTTAAAATGAATCTAGTCCTTTTTTCAACAGCTTCACATTTTAACAGAATTTTGTGTTCTTCAAAATGTCAAGTTTCATAATACTTCCCCTAGAAACTCACATTTTAAACAGGTTTCAGGACATTAATCAGTCCCAATGTGAAACCATGTCTTTTTAGACTTGGACTAGAGCTTTTGGACATTTTTAAGTGTTGTGCTTTTGAAGAAATTTAAGCCTTTTTGATTTTTTTTTTCCCCTTTCTCTTTTCTCTCCCAACTGTGTCCCATTTTCTGCTACTGCTATTCAAGTTATTAGCCTCTTTTTAAGCTTTTATTCAATTTAAGGTATTTTTTTCTGCTCAATCTTTACATTGTCAACATACATCTGGTGAAGATACCAGTTCAGTTAATAACAGCTTAGTCTCAGCTCAAGTCTTCAGTATTCATACGGCATTTCTACAAGAAATGCAACTTTTTCCAGTTTTTAACTTTTTTTATTTTTATTTTGCAAAATATGCCTTTGTATGCAACAAGAAAAGGGTTAAATCCCCTCTTTCTGTTATAAGAAAATGGATGTCTCTCCTGCAGCTTCTGTCCTGCGCTCTGAGTGGTATTTCCTTCCATCAGTGACCCATCCCATTCTGAGGCTTTTAAAGAAAACATACTTGCACCCTACTTCTCCCCTGCAATGCATTGACACAGTTTCCTGACGTTGTAATGAAACGTTGCTTTGTGGTGTTTGGTTGTGTCTTTGGTTTCTGCAGCAGTAAATGTGGAGTTTGAGAGGGTAAATGGTCCTCCAGTTGTGGTAAAGTGAGATGGATTCTACATTAGATTTATGTAATAATAATGAAAATACTATTTTGATTTCATCTCCAAATAAAGCTGATATGATGCAAAGCATTGAACTGCTCAGCCAGTCCAGACCTGTAGTGAATTTTTTAATGGGGTAAAATCGGTGTCTTTAGAACTGGTTCTGCTTAAGACGAAGCTCGTTATCGAGGAGTTTATAGAGTGCTGGTATTCTTGAACATTGTAGTAATATTAGCAGGGGTGTCAGATTATCAATTGCAATTAATTACAGCCATATTTGGCGTGTTTTTTTTTTTTTTTTAATTGCCTGAATATAAGTTTTAATCCTCAGCTTTGCTGTTTGTGTTCGGGCTTCCATTGTAGTAGGAGGTGCAAGCTCCCCTCCTTGTGAGGAGCTTAATCATTTTCACGGGTTCATTTTCACGTTTTTGCAAAGACGTGACTTGAAAATGAGAGTAAGTCGGCCCTATAAATGGATAAAAGTTGCAGAAATGCTCCAATGGCACCGTGGGTAAAAGTGGAGTGATATGCCTTTTGTAAGGAGTTAGCTCACCACTGTAGCAGCTCAAGTTTAGCCTACCACATCAACACAAAGCACCCAGTGAGTACAACCACAGCTAACGCTAGCAGCAAAGACGTTAGCAACCTAGTGAGCCATAGCAAAGCTCTTCACCAAACTAAACTTGAGAACGCCCCACAGATGAGACAAGTCTGCGACCGACATGCCAAGTGGATAGTGTAGGCTCTGTTAAATGCATCTCTGATAATAACTGAGAAACGCCCAGCTGGAACATCAATTTATCTTTCCTCTTTTTGGGTGGATTTATTTATGATGATTTTGATCTTCTCTCCCACAATAAATGACACTTTGTTGTTGTTGTTTATCAATCTTTGTCTGCCACAGCAGTTTATTGGACTTAAATGAAGATGCCTCGATGAGGGCTTTTTATTTATTTTTAATAGCCTAATGAACTAGATCCCGATGAACTAGACCCCGAGTTCTGCTCTGCAGACTTTGGTCTAGACACGCTCCATTGGAACCTCAGCAGCCCACTGATTGGTCCGGTCAGTCTCTTACTGGGCCAATCACAGCGCTCTAATGGTTTGGTGGGCAGGATTAGCTGATGATGGTAGAGCTTCGACTCTGAATTTAAACATGGCGGTAACTTGAGAGCCACGTTCATTTGAAACGCCTTTGTCATCAACTTTGGACGATTTTAGATTTGGGCTTTTTTCTATTATGTGAACAGATAGAGGAGGTCTTTTATTTTGAAAAGAGGATTTATTGCCCACTTTGCCTACAGGATACGGTACCAGCTGGTTCCGGTTGTTGCTAAACTGCTCTGATTAGTCCTGGCGCTATCCAATAACCTGTGAAGACTGTTTAACAACCGTTGATCACGCCCCTATGAGTTTCAGTGAATCGTGGCCTGACTATATATCCATAGTCTAGCTTGCCAGGCTAGGCTTTTTTAGATGAGATTAAAAAATGATTTGATTTAATTACAGATCAATATATCTAAATTTAAAAAATCTCATGACATCACTTATAAGTTTGCAATAAACCCACATTTTCCTCACTCCTCCGTGTGTTTCAGCTGCTATCATCTAAACCAGATGAGGCCTGAAGGGCAGGTAGTATCAGATCATCATGTTTTATTGAGACCCAAACAGTTATTTGTTTATATTGCAGAATAACAGGGTTTTTGCAGGTTCTTATAAGCTTAATTAAAAAATCTAAAATTGTGCCCTTTAAAATGTACCAAGTGTAATATAAAATAATTAAAAGTAGGGATGTTCGATATTATCGTTCTACCAATAATATCGGCATTAAATTGTAATAACGGGAAAATATCTGTATCGGTTTTTGTAATGAAACACAACCTTTACACACTCATGTTAGGAGGAATCAAGGTGTCTTTTTTTTTTTTTTTTTTT
>SSNR01000334.1:384667-397279 GCA_006937965.1 Callopanchax toddi
CCCCCCCCCTCCCCTTTTTTTTTTTTTTTTCTGAAAGTAAACCATGTGGAGACTGCTGAGAATTTGCTGTTAAATGCAAACGGAAGCAAATATTGTCATTTCTAGGGTACATTGAATTCAGCATGACTGGAAGTTGTAATAAGACAAGCTGTAGTTCTGCTCTAAAGTGTGCCAATCTCTGTTAATCTAAACTAAGAAAACCTTCAGCTCTCATAGAAAATATTTTAATTTCCTCTCTCGTTTTGAAGAGTTGGATGAGACCCTGAGCTTGACATCATTCAGCTGCAGGATCATTCTGGAGTATTTGTGCAGCGGGTCAGCACACACAGTCCTGCTCCCTCCTTTCATTCAGCTCTTTTATTCCAGCACTGTGGGGTAAATTCCTCGCGTTCAGCTCGTCACTGTAAATTACATCTGTTGGACTCTTTGTGGGCATTTCAAATAACCAGTGTTGTTTTTATTATGCGGCTAACTGAATGCAGAGGATTTAATTAGAAGGTAGAAGTTCCTTAAGAGTACAACCAGCTGTGAATAGCCAGTTTCTATCTAAAGTAGGTTACTGTGTGATGTAGGAGTCTGCATAGGGCTGCACGATTCTGGATAAACTGAGAATCACGCTTTTTTGCTTGGAATTGAACTCGCTCTTTTTTCTTTTTTCCAGTATAAATATTTATTGCACTCATTACCTGCACATCAACTTCGTCGCAGCTGACACTGAACATAAAAACAATAAATGTCTCTTTTTCTTACGTACACAACCTTTTTAAATAATTTTAACAATAACAATTTTGAACTGTCATTTGAGGAAGAATGAGGGAGCGCTTGTTTTCATGCAGATTACGTCCTGGATCAAATGTACAATCATCTTTTTAAAGAATTGTCATTTGGAAATGAGATTGCATACAAGTCTGAATTGAGGCCACAATTTTTAAACGATTAATTGTGCAGCCCTACATTATCAGAATCTCACCAGAGTAGAGAGAACTTTTTTTAATGCTCAAAATCTAAATAAAATATCTTCAGCTAGTTGAGTCCTAGTGTGGGGGAAAAGAACTTTTGGATGAACAAAAACAAAAATTACTTGCTGTAGAGTTTCTACTCTTAAAGTGTGTTTAATTTTATGATATAACAGCTTTCCATACCTGCAGCACTGCTTCTGCAGACTGAACTTTTCCTCAGCTGAAGCCTGATTATAACAAACGGTTGACTTTTTAAGCCTCTGCATGTTCTGAAGTTTTAATTGGCTCTACTGGTTTCTTCTTTCCTAGCTGCTAGCAAAACGTGGCTTATCAAAACATGCAAACACTTTGGGAATTGATCAGGCATTACTAATGGATTAGTACTGTAGTCAGTACTTTTACTGAACCAAACATCTGTACTCTTGAGTATTTGAACAGTGTGCGTATAAGTACTGTCTGCTACATAACTGTTACATTACTACTACTACTACTACTACTACTACTACTACTACTACTACTACTACTACTACTACCACTACTACACCATTGTCCAGAGTTGGCTCCAGTTAGCTGCTGTCATCTCTCGCTGAATCTCAACTGAGCGCTGAGCATCACGCTAGACGCTACATTAAATAGTTGGATTTTATAAAATGGCATTAGCTCCATATGAGAGTACTTTTTATAAGTACCTGATCTTTAGTATTGTACTGATGCCAGTATTGGGGCATCCCTAATTCCTCAAGTACTATGAGATAAATGTACAACAGCTGTTCCCTGTCTATTATAAGCTGCTCTCTTCTTCTCTGCTGTCAGACTCGTGCATGCTCGTGTATGTGCATGTATCCAGGTTTACGCTGAAGAAATTCAATAAATTATACAAATAAATTACAGAAGATCCTGGTAGCAAAATGACTAGAACAGCTTCCCTGCAGTCGAGTCTCTACAGTGGGATCAGGGTTCTCTAGTTGGAAACAGTTGGACCGCTCAGCTCTACATGTCCAGACTTGAACAGATTTTTTTTATTTTTTATTTTAAGCATAAAAAGGCTTAATAATTGAATTGATCTTTAGTGGCACCAGGACATATGCATGCACACGAGAGCGCACCGATCTGATGGCAAAGAGCAACTTTTAACAGGTAAAGTTTGGAACAGCTGGCTGTAGCTTCATATCAGAACTGGAGGAATTGGTGGATTGTCTGGACAACTGGATTACTAAAATATTTGATGCTCTTTATTTGATACCTGCAGCCCAGGTGCTGCTAAAGATCAGTTGGGTTACTAATAAATGCTGCTAGGAGACTGAAATGACGATACCTAAACAAATCGGTTTCAGCAGCGAGCAACATGACGAAGGACAAAGACGTCCCTAGATCTTACAGCTCTATCCAGCAACACGTCTTCAGGACGTTTGTGAATCTTTGCTTTTTTCTTTTATTTAAGATGATTAAAATCTGGGCAGAACTGAGTGAGTTTGGTTTGCCAGAGTACAACAGCGTGTCCCCTTTTTTTAATGATTCAAAACTTTCTGTCGTTCTTTACCACTGAATCAGTCTGAAGGCAGGTGAATCATTTATGCTAAACACTGAACAACTCCAGATTCTGCAAATAAGAACATGTAAAAATGACTTCATCTCCCACAATAGAATGGGAGTGTACAATCTGACACTCCACCTTGACTTTTATTTCTGTCTTAAATTGGGAACCTGGTCTCTCTACAGGGAATCCAAGTTTTATTCACAAACGGTTGTTGACGTGGAGCTGAAAATCAGATAACTGTCCTCGTGATCGCTGAGCAGCGTGAAGTCACCTGGTTTAAACGAAGCCTCCATTCTAGTTGTTTTCTGTAATCGTATCATTAGGATAAATCAATGAATCATTTCAGCTCTGAGCTCCACTAATGCATACCAGGCTTGATTTTTATAGTTTAAATACCTCTTTTGAACCTGCGTGGCGCCTTCTTCTACTCAACTTCCTGAATTAAAAAAAATAAACGAGTTGGACTTGAAGAGTGAAAGAACTTGACTGTAACAGACGGTCCGTCCGTTTCACACTCACGCCCCTTTAAACAACTGGTTTTTGTCAGCCTGCTTTCGTGTGCGTGTCACCTTGTCATTTATTAGTTACTAAGTCACAAACTGTAGAAACGTGTTGCAACACTGAAAACTGGAACCCCCTCATGACCATGAAGCATCCTAGTACTTCATCGATATAAGGTGGTAGAAAACCTTAAACTCCCCCCTTTTTTTTTTTTTTTTATTAAGTACTTGAATTTGTTTCCAGTGAAGGTGTGAGAACTCTGGTTGAAGAATATTTATTTACTTTATGTGTAAAATATAGGGATGTAACGATTCACTCAAGCCACGATTCGATTCTCGATTTTAAGCTTCCGATTTTAGATTTTTTTTTCCTCCCCCCCCCAACAAAATGAATTTATTTTATGGGCAAATGAAATTGTTTTCTTTACAATTAGCCCTTTAGTCCTTGTTTCAAATTGTAATTTTCTATAGTCTTACTGGAAACAAGGGAAAGCCAAAATGCTGCCACACTGACTTCTAATTGATTAGAGCGTCGTCTATCTTGAAGCTGCTTGTCTCTGCTCTGAATGATTAGCAAAACTTTGTCACCACTGTGTGTGATGGTTGAAATGTCCTCATTGTTTAAACTTCAAATGTATTTGTCAGTATGTATAGTTTAATAGATATTAAGGGAAATGTGTTCATTACTGTTTACATTAACAATGTTTGTCAGTATATTTTAGCCAAATACTAGATGTAGTTTAGTTAAACAGATGTTAATGTTGATTTTGATTTAGTAGCTGTAGTAACGACATGTGACCAGCAGGTGACGTCTAGCGCTAGAGAGCTAGTGAGCATGTTTGTGCAGTAGAAGAAGAAACTCCGTGGTTATTTATATTATATATTTATAAACTCTCCTTTTCAGGTATGAGTTATCCATAAGAACACCTGTAGTGTCATGTAACTTTAACAGAACGTTCATGAATGCATTCAGTTGTTGATCCGGTTTTGTTTCAGCTTTATTCTTGTTGTTGAACGAAGTTTAGCCACAGTTAGCTGCTAGCTGATATCCTCTGATGCTAACTAGTTAAAACGACAATCGGACTGGTATTTTATGTTTCTTTATGATCACTCTGTATGTATTTAAGTTGAATTAAGTCATTTAATACACGTCTGAGCAGAGAAAGCAACGTGTCTGTGGTTCTTTTATCATTTACTCCCGTTTTCAGGGCTTTCCATGTCTGTAGTACGTCAGGCTGTTGTGAATCGATTTTTCTTTTTTCTACACCGATTCATATTTAAAGTGGTTTTCACCGGTTTTAAATCGATTTTCGAAGCATCGTTACATCCCTAGTAAAATACAATGCTTATTGGTTGTGTTTGGACCCTGTGGAGCATGTATGACTTTGACCTGCCTTTCCAATCAGATTGCGCAGAAGTATGACCCTCAGAAAGAGGAGGAGCTCCGGATCTGGATTGAGGACATCACCGACCGCTCCATCGGCCCAGACTTCCAGAGAGGTCTGAAGAATGGAGTCATTCTGTGCGAGTAAGCAGAAAAATCCTGACATCAGTCATGTTTTTGTTTGCGTTTCTTTACGTAACCATTTGGAATCACCACTTCTTCTTCTTCAGACTGATTAATAAACTCCAGCCAGGCTCTGTGAGAAAGATCAACCAGTCGTCTCTGAACTGGCACCAGGTGAGTGCTGACCCGCCTCTTACTCACCTGAGGGCGTGGCTTATTGTTCTGAGGAGAGCTATTGTTGCATGCAGTTAGAGACTTGTTTCATATAGTTAACGATCCAAACCCACTGAGTCATGCTCCGTCATGGCTGAATCCATCTGAGACGGTAAACAGACCATTATCACTGAAACCTGTGCACACCTGCAAGTTATTCTTGTTAAAATGCAGCATGTGCAAACAGTGAGTCCTTTATAAACACAGCTGTTGGGTTTGGTGTGTTTTTTTTTTTTTTTAGCTGGAGAACCTGACTAACTTCATCAAAGCCATCACGACGTACGGCCTGAAGCCCCATGACATCTTTGAGGCCAACGACCTGTTTGAGAACGGCAACATGACACAGGTCCAGACCACGCTGCTCGCCCTTGCTAGCATGGTGAGTTCATGAACGGAGCTTAAAGGGATGATAAAGCCACTGTTTGGATGCATGTCACTGGGAACATGCTTGTTGTGTCCTTATGTGTAAATGGGTGGTTTTGATACTTTTGCCTTCAAATAAAATGATTTTTTTCTTCCAGGCTAAGACCAAAGGCTGCCAGTCACGAGTTGACATTGGAGTGAAGTACGCTGACAGGCAGGAGAGGATGTTTAACGAGGAGAAGATGAAGGCTGGACAGTGCGTCATCGGACTACAGGTACTGGTTCTTTGATCCCAGCTCTACCAGCTGGTATCGGTTAAACATCTTGTCTCTGTGGTTTCTACGCTCCATGCCTGAAGTCCACTGGATGGTCAACTGTAGCCTTGGGGAAACTAAAGCTTAAAGAGGAGTCAAAAGAATGTATTCAGCTTGTATTTGACATTGAGTAGTTTTTTTTGTTTTTTTTTAATTTAGCATTCTAGTTGACGTCTTTTACATTTAAAGGGATATTTTGGTTATTTTTGAAGTGGCGTTCCATCAGTTATTCATCTTGCTGGGACCACACCCACTGACATCACTCAGAATGGGCAGAGTCTCTAGAAACGGGAAGTGGTTCTCTGACTAGGGCAGTACTCATAACTAGTCAGATCAGAGGAGACATTCAGATTAGCAGCTAATTAAAGACTATACCTGCTCTAGAATGTCACACTGATTCATTAGAACACCACTATCTGTTGTAAACCTCTACACATTTGCATGAGACTGTTTAGTTAATGGAGTTTATGCTCCTGTAGCAGCAAGTACAGTGGTAAGTTAGATGTTGCCGATACAAACTAAATGATGCTAAACTATCATGTGGTCTCATGCAAAATTGACTAAAAATCAGCAACAATTGAGTGTTTTGATGTTTTTGTTCATAGATGGGGACCAACAAGTGCGCCAGTCAAGCAGGGATGAATGCTTATGGCACCAGGAGGCATTTATACGACCCTAAAGCTCACATCCAGCCCCCTATGGACAACACAACCATCAGTCTGCAAATGGGAACCAACAAGGGAGCCAGCCAGGTACTTCAACACGTCATAAATCCACTGTGCGGTAAACTAGCATTGTATTTTTAGTAGGAGTGGGACTTTTAATGCATTAAATTAGAATATTTAATTACGGGAAAAAAATTATGCGTTTAAAAAAATAAAAAAATAAAAAATTTAACGCAATTAATCACAGCTTGCATTTGAAGCAAGGCAGAACACTTGTCGGCCCGATCCGGCTACCCCGACGCACAGATCGGACCTTGCCAGCCTGTGTGTCTGCCAGAGGCTGCAGTGGATCCAGCCAGCCGGTCGCGATAAAATCGGCCCTCCGCTCCCTCCTCAGCAAAAAACCAAAAGTAATCGGCGGTGAAATTGGCCGGTCTCTAGACTTTAGATTTATTTTTGCCCCTTCCTCGTCGTACAGTCCGGTTCAGATAGAGAAACGACCCGGACCCCGGATTGAAAACAAGGCAGACATGTTGCAAGGCAGTGGGTCAGTTTGAACACAGCACTGCAAAAAACAATTCACTCATACAGGGTGTTTCCACACGGTGGAAATCTTTTATTTTAAAACGGTACCCTTCTGAAAATGAACAAAGGGTCTGTCCAATTTTAGCCAGGGATATTTTTTTGTTTCTACTGTTTTTGTTTCTACTGTTTTGAACTGAAATGTAATTTAAATGCTTTTTGTCAGAAATGAGTTTTAAACAAAACATTATATTTGGGAACCAAAACAACAGAAGAATCTATAAAAACTAATAATGGTGTAGAATTTAGAGTATGAAAATACTTTGACTGTTGCAGTAGATCAGAGGTTGGGCTGAAAACCTCAAAGAAAATGTTAAATCTAAAAGCTGTTAAACGCATCCTAAATGAGAAAATCCTTATTCCTCTTGTCAATCATTAATGCGTTACACATGATGAACTGTTGAAGGAAATCACAAAACACAACACCCATATTTATATAACAGGAAAGAGCAATAAGAATAACTGGTATTACCACCAACACACGTCCTGTTCATGAAGTTTAAAGACGCACTATGTAACTTTTTCATATTTTTAAATGTTTTCTTGAGCCAGTATGTGTTAATATGACCCTTAAAGCAGCACTCCGGAGGATTTCATCAGGAGAGCAGTTTTTGAATCTAGCGTCCAAAGGCTCCTCCTCAAAACATCTCGACACGCGCGTCCGGTCGCGCGTGCGCGCGGCGCATATACTTCGGACATGAACTGTACCGCTCAGTGTGTAGGGTTTAATCACTCACAGTTCACAATCTTATTCCAACAACACTACGAGGGTCTGATGAGCCCTCTCTGTCCCTGCTGCTTCTGATATTAGCTCTGTTAGCAGAGAGCTGCTGCTGGACTCTGAAGCTGAACTTGACTCGGCCCTGGATGAACTTTCTGACCAAAATAAACGCGTAATCCTGTCAAGCCTTGCCATTCTGTGAGGTGAAAGGTTTAAAAATAAATCAATCTTTAGCTGGAGAATGGGTAGGTTTTTAGTAGAAATGAGCCGTGAGTCCTCGGTGAACGGCTGAGACGGCAGAGAAACACACGGAGCGTCCTGTACGACAGCGCCCCCTACTGGTACAGGTTTGGTCGATGCGCGTGCATGTTGAGAGAATGCAGAAATTTGAATTTCATTGGCTGAAAAATGTCGGCGGCAAGAAATAATGGAAAGGGGTCTCTAGGAGGAAGGAGGGTCTTCATCAGAATGACAGATGTTGTGAAACTCAACCCATAGATCATAGTTTAGACCTGAAATATCATTTAAAACATTTAGAAAACTTTGATACAGAGAGTCACGTGGGACCGTCGAGGAAGATGGCGGCACACTAGGAGAGCTCCTGGAGCCGACAGGTTTTTTTTCTCACATAAGTTTGAAATTTACGCCTCTCATTTGTCAAGAAACCTGTATCTTTGATACATAAAAACCTGACATTTCCATTAGTGGCCAGATATTAGCAGTCTACCGGAGGAATGTCGAGCAACAGCAAAGCTAACTTTTTCAAAGGTGCTGGAACGAGAAGTAAGCTAGCGGCAAGGACCAGCCCGACACCTGAATGCGTATCAGTGACGCCGAACCCCCTGAAGGAATTAAGCTGTACTGACGGGAAATATACAGACAATGATTTAATGGAGGAAATACGAAAGATGAGCGCCACATTGCAAGTGGTGGCTACGGATATTGTCTCGATCAAAGAAACAACTAAAGAGCTTAAAGATTCGGTGAAAGACATTCAAGTAAGATTGGGCGAAGTAGAGCAACGGATTTCAGATGTTGAAGATGTTAACGCTCGGACGGAGAAATGTATGGAAAAGTGTGACAAAAAATTAGCGACGCTGTGGACACGCGTGGAAGATCTGGAGAACAGAAGCCGGAGGAATAACGTTCGACTGGTGGGGCTGAAAGAAGGCAAAGAAGAGAGGGGAAGCATGGCTCAGTACGTGGAAAAGATCATCTCTCAGGGATTCAACCTCACAGGTAACGAGTTCGAAGTGGAACGGGCCCATCGCTCGCTGGCCCCCAAACCAGAAATGAACAAACCACCCCGAACCATCCTGATACGGTTTCTGCGCTCATCGGCTCGGGATAAGGTGCTACAGATGGCAAAACAAAAACGTGGGATGGAATGGGAAGACTGCAAACTATCATTCTTTGAGGATCTGTCGAGAGAGCTTGTGGAAAAGAGGAGAGCTTTCAATAACGTAAAGAAATGTCTGCAGGAGATAGAAGTGAAACACCGGCTGGTGTATCCGGCGACGCTCGTCTTCACATGGAAAGGAGAGAGGAAGACATTCCAAGACAGTGCTGAGGCTGAAACCTTTTTGCGGGAAGCTAAGTAAAAAAGATGGATTATTCTACGAGAGGTGTATATTAATCAACAAACTCAAGGTAAAGTTCATGTCGGTTCAACTCTGGAGCTCGGGTAGCTGTTCTGCCTAAAAGAAGATTCTCCGCGTCTCACGGACCAAGTTTAATAGTTAGGAAAAGACTAAAGCAGCAATATGTTCTTTGTTGCATGCTTGAGTTCTAGGTTACTAGTTTTTATTTTTATGGCTGTTTTTTACACCAGGTCTGCCTTCTTTAAATTTACAGATGTTGATTGTAGTTATGATGACTATGCTGATGTGCATGTTTATGAGTCGCAGATACAGTCGCACAGTTTATATCAGGTAGCAAAAGATGGTTAAAGGATACATTAATATAATTTCTTGGAACATTAATGGATGTGGAAACCCAATTAAAAGGAAAAAGGTTTTGACTTATTTAAAATCAAAAGGCACAGATATTGCATTTATCCAAGAATCACATATAACTGGGGATGAAGAAGCGGCAAAATTTAAAAGACTGGATTGGCAAGGTATACCACAGCTCTTTTTCAAGTAAACGAAATGGTGTAATGATCCTTGTTAATAAGAATCTTAATTGTATTATGCTTAAGCAACATAATGATAAAGAGGGACGATTCATCTGTATTGAGGTTTTGCTGAATGGCATTAAGGCGGTTCTATGCAATATATATGCACCCAATCAAGAAGAACCTGATTTCTTTCATGAAATCAACAGTTTACTGAGTAACATGGAGGGCCCCATTATACTAGGAGGTGATTTCAATCAAGTTATGGACAGATTAATTGACAAAAACATACCCAGTGGGAAACCATCACCCAAGGACAGGGCTGCAATCCAAATGTTGGCACATGACTGGAATCTGGTAGATATATGGAGGCTGGCAAACCCACGGGAGAGGGAATATACCTTTTATTCACACAGCCACAAGTCATATTCAAGAATAGATTTTTTTTTAATATCTAACACATTAGTGGAGTCAGTACTGGGCTGTGAAATAGGCACAATCACCATAAGTGATCATAGTGTAGTAGAATTACATGTGGATCTCAATGTGGATAAAGGAAAGAAAGGGCGTTGGAGACTTAATACTATGTTACTTCATGATGAGTCATTTAATAATTTAATGTTAGAACATCTGAAATTCTTTTTCCAAACAAATATTGGTTCAACAGACAATATATCCTCTGTTTGGGAGGCATCAAAGGCATACATGAGAGGACAATGTATCGCTTATGCATCAAAAATGAAAAAAGAGAATACTGAAAAAGAAAAAAAAACTGGAAAGGGAAATTGGTGTTTTAGAGAAAAAAATTGCAAAACAATACTCAAACCATTTATATCAAACAGTCTGTAATCTTAAATATCAGTTACATGACATATATAATAAAAAAGCTGAGTATGCCTTGTTTAGGCTTAAGACCAACTATTACGAAGGAGGGGAAAAAAGTGGAAGATTATTGGCAAGACAATTAAAACAACAAGATCACTCTAACAACATTCCACTAATTAAAAAAGATGATAAGATAATAACCTCAGCAAAAGAAATAAATAGGGTATTTGAAGAATTCTAAAGAACTATACACATCCACAAATACACTTGAAAATGAAGAAATAGACAGATTTCTCTCACATCTAAAATTGCCCACTATTTCTGATGCTCAAAGGGAGAAGCTGGACTCTCCTATTACTTTGGAAGAAATCAGAGCTACAATTTTATCGATGAAGACTGGGAAGTCACCAGGCCTGGATGGCTTCCCAGTTGAATATTATAAAAAATATATTGACACCATTGCACCTGTGTTATATGAAGTATACAGAGAGGCCTTTGAAAGAGGTTCTCTACCTGGCACTTTAAATGAGGCTCTGATTACACTTATCCCTAAAAAAGACAGGGACGTCTCTGACCCATCTAATTTCAGGCCCATCAGCTTATTGGGGGTAGACTGCAAAATATTAACGAAGACCCTGGCATCACGGCTAGAAAAGGTTCTCCCAAACATCATAGAAGAAGACCAGGTGGGCTTCATTAAGAATCGATCTTCAGCGGACAACATGAGGAGGCTTTCTCATCTAATACACATGAATCATTCTAACTCAGCCCCAGTTGCAGCATTCTCCTTAGATGCTGAAAAAGCATTCGACCGTGTGGAGTGGGGGTTTCTGATGACGGCTCTCTCAAAATTCAGATTTGGGTCGGTATTCTGCAATTGGGTTGAAATACTGTACTCTAAACCAAGAGCAGCAGTTATGACTAATGGGCGGGTGTCCCAACTTTTTTAACCTCTCCAGGGGGACAAGACAAGGCTGTGCCCTGTCCCCACTGCTCTTTACACTGGTTGTGGAACCGTTGGCGGTTGCATTAAGAGCAAACTCAAGAATTAAAGGGATACATGCAGGAGGAAAGGAGCATAAGCTATTTATGTATGCAGATGATATCTTAGCTGTGATAGTAGATCCGCTCACTTCAGTACCAGCATTGTTAAGTGTTGAATCATACTCAAAATTTTCAGGGTACAAGATAAATTGGAACAAATCTGAATGTATGCCAATATCAAATACATGCCACTCAAAGGATATTACACCATTTAATTTTAAGTGGATGCCCTCAGGTATGAAATATTTGGGAATACGACTTCATCCAAATCTAGAAGAGATAATGCCACTGAATATGGAACCACTTCTTCAAAAGATAAAAACACATTTTGCTAAATGGGGAAAATTGAGGCTCTCTCTGTGGGGAAAGGTAAATGTAGTCAAAATGATTATAGCTCCTCTATTTAATTACGTGTCAATGATGATCCCTGTTGATATTCCTCTACATGTTTACAAACAATATGAGATCTCTATCAAAGATTTCCTTTGGGACAAGAAAAAACCTAGAATTAACATGAAGAAAATGTGGTGCACAAGAGAATTAGGTGGTATGGCTCTCCCTAATGTTAAGTTATATAATCTTGCATTTGAAATGTCTAGATTGGTCAAATATTTTGAGGGAGGAGAAACAAAACTGAGCTGGATGAACATTGAGGAGGAACTGGTGAATCCTTTCAGACCAATAGATGTTCTTTCCCATGGCCTGGCTGGCAATAGACAGCCCTTTTTCTCAAACCCAGTATTAGCACATGCAAAATCGGTATGGAGTGAGGTACACAAGATATTTGGAATATCACATTTTAAACAGCTGTACTCATCATTGTGGTTCAACCCATCTGTGTGTGTTGGGAAAAAAACTGTGTACTGGAAACAGTGGCTCATAAAAGGGATCCATAACGTAGGTGATTTATTTACAGATGGTGTGTTTGTATCTTTTCCAGAACTTTTGCGTAGGTATGATATGACAAAAAAAGATAACTTCTGGAAATACCTACAGATTAGAGATTGTATTGTTAAAGACAATCTCATACATAATGACAATCCATTACAGAAATTTATGGACTCATCTAGTGTCAAACATAAAGCATCTACATTTTACAAATTATTTAATGGAATCCAAAGAGATATTTGTAAAAGTCTGAGGGCTGTCTGGCAGAAGGACCTGGGCTGCACTATTAGTGATGATGAATGGCTACAGATACTGTCTAATAATGGGAAATATATTAAAGAGGCTAGAGGAAAGTTTACTCATTATAAGATAGTTCAT
>SSNR01000334.1:405793-468484 GCA_006937965.1 Callopanchax toddi
GGAGGAAAAGGTGACATTTTGAACATTCCAACTAAGAATACTGGATTTTCTTGACATTTATTAAATGAATCTCAAGTAGTGGTTGACATGTACCAATCCTACTGTTATATTTGATCATTTATTTATGCATATTTGTGATCTGACAGGGAAATCATTTTGTAATGATTTTAAATAAAGTTTGACAGACTGCTTTTGACCCTACTGCTCCCTTTGGAATAATAATGGCTCTAGAAAAAGAAATGTTCATGTGAGAATAGTGTAATAAAATATTTGCATTATCTGTTTGTTGGAGTCTGTCAATAAAAGGTTTATATGGGAGCGTTAATGTCCCCATGGCATTTGTGTTCAAATATCCCCACATTTTTAAGAATTAAGTTTAGTGGTTTTTCCATTTGTTTACATTTCAATAATGGGGACTAAAATGGTCAGCAGCTTGATGAACAGTCTCCATGTCTTATTGGAACATACCAACTCAACTGGAAACAATTTTAAAAATCTTCTAAATGATGACACTTATTGTCTCAAATGAATTTAATTCGGTAGCATTTTCTTTGATGTAGAAGTTGAAGGGTGGTGAGACCTGTTCAGGTTTAGGTGGAGCTAAAAATGCTCCCAGTTAAATTTACAGTCGTAATCAGAACTTTACATTCACTCCTCATGGTTACTGAATATTTGGGGCTTTTAACCCTTTACCTTCCACACCAGGATGCCAGTATAAATAGTTTTTGTTGACATTTTTGCTGATTTGGAGCAGTAAGGAATGTAACCAGGATGCTATAAAACATTTAAAATTCTTCAAATCTGATATCAGGTATTTTTCAAGGTTTTAAAACTTACAAAAATTGTTTCAGCACTATAACATATTTTTGAGACAATCATTTTGAGCGTACATTTAACGATTGTGTGTAAATCATCACCAGTGTAAGGTGCTAGGAAATTTTGAGAACTCACCTTGGAAGAGCTTGAAGAGACTTTAAAGCTTTTGACCTAGTTGGCCCATGCATTGTTGATTTTATCAATCTATCCCTCCAAACCGGCTCCGTCCCCTCCATCTTTAAACACGCTGTTATTGAACCCATCCTTAAAAAACCCAGTCTGGACTCCTCTCAGCCAAATAACTACAGGCCCATTTCCAAACTGAGCTATATCTCTAAACTCTTAGAAAGAGTTGTGGCTGATCAGCTGGTCTCTTTTCTGGAACAACACAACATTTTTGATAAATTCCAATCTGGTTTCCGTAAAAAACATTCAACAGAAACAGCTTTACTCAAAGTATCCAGTGACATCATGATGGCAGCAGACTCCGGGGAGTTTACAGTCTTAGTTCTGTTGGACCTTTCTGTTGATCACAGCACCTTAGTGAACAGACTCCGTGACCTGGTGGGATCTCTGGACCTGGTCTAGACTGGTTCAGATCGTACCTCTCAAACAGAAGTTTCAGTGTCCATATAAACAACATGTCAGATACTACAGATCTGTTCTGTGGGGTACCCCAAGGCTCTGTTCTGGGTCCACTCCTGTTTTTACTATATCTCCATCCTCTTGGACAGATCATTAGTAGATGTCACAATGTCTCCTACCACCTTTATGCAGATGACATTCAGCTGTACTGCTCCTTCAAGGACTCAGAGTTCTACAAACTGTCTGAACTACTGGAGTGTCTGTCAGCCATTACTAACTGGTTAGAAAAGAACTTCCTTCAGTTAAACCCTGAAAAGACTGAATGTCTGATTGTTGCCCCTGATAGGATGGTCCCTCTGATCAGTCAACATATTGGACATTTAAGTTCTGCTGTAAAGTCAAACCTGAGGAATCTGGGTGTTATTTTCGACCAATCAATGTCTCTTGAAGGTCACTCAAAACAGCTGGTCATAAACTGTTTTTATCATCTGAGAAATATTTCCAAACTGAGAAAGTTGGTGTCAAAACCTGAACTGGAAATGGTTCTTCATGCTTTGATCTCCTCCCGTCTAGATGACTGTAACACACTTTTCACATGTTTGAACCAAAAAGCCCTTTATGGCCTTCAGCTGGTCCAGAACTCTGCAGCGAGGCTCCTCACTGGAGCAAACAGGAAAGATGACATCACTCCTATTCTGAGGTCTCTGCACTGGTTACCTGTTAAATGTAGAGTTCATTTTAAAATCCTGACTCTAACTTTCAGGGCCCTACATGGTCAAGCTCCTCTTTACGTTACTGAACTGATAAAGCCGTACGCTCCAACCCGAGCTCTCAGGTCCACAGACCAGAATCTCCTAACAGTTCCAAGGACCAGATTTAAAAGTCGAGGTGATCGCTCCTTCCAGTCTGTTGCACCTCGACTTTGGAATGACCTTCCTTTAGTTTTACGCTGTATAGACAGTCTGGACTCCTTTAAAAAGCAGTTGAAGACCCAATTATTCAAAACTGCTTTTAAATAACTCTTTTATGTTCTCTTGTTGTTGTTTAATGATTTTGATTTGTAATGATATTTTGTTTGTTTTATTAATTTTATTTGTTTTTATCATGTTTGATTCTGTTTTCTGTGAAGCACTTTGTGATTTTTTCTGTGAAAGGTGCTATATAAATAAACTTTACTTACTTACTTTAATTTTGGCCTTTGTTTATGAACTTTGTTTATCTTACTATAACAATTATATGAATGAAATAATGTATGCTAATATTTAATCTTCTATGGAAATATCCTCAGATATACTGTTAGTTTTCTGATATATAGGGACTACAATGTGCTACCAGGTGGCTGACCTCTGACCTCTCGGTTAAAAACAACCGTAATGCCTTTTTTCTTCGTGTCCTGTCTGGCAGTATAGCCATCAGAATTGATGTCTGAATGCCAAAAACAAGCCTTACAGAGTTACTATCACAGGCAGGGTGTTACAGCTGCTGCTATTACGCTCCAACTGATAAAAAGAAGAAATAAAATTATTTATTAGAATTGGTTTTAGTTTAACTTGAACCCCAACAGACACAGAAATGAAGGTGGGAGGGTATAGAAAGAGGGGTGGGGGAGAAAGTTAACAGAGAAAGAAAAGAGTAAAAGAGGTACGAAGAATCTGCTCCTGGATCTGCAAAGAGAGAGAGAACAAACCAAACAGGGCATAGATATAACAGGAATGAACAGCATATGACTGTACAACAATTACAGTGTTCTTAAAATACACACGGTACAGATTAATTCAAGGTGTGTTAGTGCCAACCACAGCCCAAGTCAGTGTGTTGGAAACACCTGAGTCCATACTTGTGTCTATAAAGTTTTTCCATAGCCCCCCAAAAGCCATGGAAGACTCGGAGGAGATCCGAGCCCCAGATGTCCGGAGGCCCCCCCCCAGAGCACGGGAATCCCAGGAAAACCACTGCAGGGGCAGGCGCAACACCAGGAGGGGCGCAGAGGCTCATCCTGTGCTGGTCACCCAGCAGCCGCCGTGCCAGAGCTCCAGGGGTGTGCAGCCAGCAGCAAGCCACACCCAGGCAGATCCAGCCTGGACCCAGAGGCCCAAGGCCCGAGGGCGACCCGACCCCAGCAGAGGCCCGATAGAGCCAGAGGTGTGGAAGACCCCAAATCTCCCCTCCCCAGCTCCAGTGTGGTGTTGATGAGTGTTGTAATAGGATGCGTGAACCTTAATGCCCTTTAAAACAAGAATTCACATTGGAATTCATGGTGGATTTTCTCTCTTCCTCACAGGCTCAGATATATTTACCAGTATGGTTTAATGAGGGGTGAAGGTTCTGTATGGTAGACTAGACTGTAGCAGGTAGTTTATACTCATCAGTCTCCCTCTGATGAAAGTTAACTAGTTCAGATGTTCAGGAACCTCCAAGACTGGAACACCAGTGTCTCTGTCCACAGTGAAACCAGCTCTACATCACCATGGACTGAGAGGAACAGACAGAAGCTGCTGCTCCTTCAGGCTCAACTGGAATCTGCAGCTGTCCACGTGGAGAAGACGGGCGTCTCTGCAGGAGAAAAGTCTGATGAGACCAAGGTTGAGCTGTTTGACTAGAAGGTTGTTTGGAGGTGACGCTTTCAGACCTGAGAACTGTGGTCGCACCAGGCTGGGGACTGGGTGCTTGTACATCCAGGTCACATCATTAGGGAACAGCTGCAGTGGACTGGAGTGGTCTGGACTTTCTCCAGACCTGAATCCTATAGAAAACCTATAAGATCTGCTGCGTCTCTATAGAGGCTGGTGACTCTGAACCCCAGAACCTGAATGACCCGAGGGACGTCCTTTAATTAGAGTGGGACACCATGCCTCAGCAGACAATCAGTGGACGGTTAAACAGCAAGAGACGTCGTCGTCAAGCTGTGATGATGCTCAAGGTCACATGACCAGTGACTGAGACATGACGTTTTGTTGGGGTATCTTCTCCACCACTGATGGCTTTTGTTTCAATAGGAAAATGCTTCTACTGAAATGTGCTTTTTTCATAATTTAATATCACTGTAGCAAGAAGTTTTTACTTAAACCTAAATTTCAACAGTAAGCCAAATATCCCTGACTTTATCTGACAGTGTAGTTTTATGTTAGCCTGGTAAACCAGACTGTGGATAGCAGAACTGATGGTCTAGTTCACTAGTTTTATGTAATATCAATCTACCAAAAACATGAAGATGTTTGAATTAAAATGTAAACATTATTATTATTAAATTTAAAAAAATGCTTTTATTTGATCATTTACCATACTGTATATTATATTCCTCATTGCTCCAAAGGTTAATAAAAGCAACACAGACTCATTTTCATTGTGGTTTTCTGGAGGTGGAGGTAAATAAACTCCAATTCTGCCTAGAAGAGTCAAATAATCACCAGGATTCTTCCAGAATCTCGTTGATTGATCCAAAAAAACCACATGGTTGAGGCAGAAGTTCATGTTTAGAAGCTTCTGTAGCATTATTTACCAGAAGCTCCAGAGCAGTATCCTTTACAGATCCAGTCTTCATCCACTTCCTTCTGGTCAAAATGAGATGATTCGTGTTAATCAGCTGACCAGATGAATGTATTTGTAGACTTCCCCCACAAAAAGGAGGACTTGGTGTATTCCTAGTAAAGTCTACAGTCATCTTT
Organism: Callopanchax toddi; assembly: GCA_006937965.1. NCBI lineage: Eukaryota > Metazoa > Chordata > Actinopteri > Cyprinodontiformes > Nothobranchiidae > Callopanchax > Callopanchax toddi. The sequence continues at coordinate 410,860 of SSNR01000334.1, forward strand.
TATCTTATTCACCTTCAAAGAGGAGGTGGTGGTGACCTCGTAACCACTTCCCTTTACTCAGCCTCTGACACAGCTGCAGTCGTCTGAAGGTTTCTGCAGCTCAGTAGGACTCTGACGTATCAGTAAAGTAAAACATGAGAAAAACAAACACGTTGTCACATTCAGCTCCTCATAACAATGAATTGCGATGTGAAACTTTTAAAGTGATTTTCTCAACACTGAATCCACCAGACTGGCAGATCTTCAGAGTAAAAGACTGAATCAGTTTCTCAAAGAAGACCAGTCTTGTAGTCATGATGGTTCTATGATGGTCTTTGTTCCACTGCAGTCTCTTCTACGGTCATTTTAGGATTTATGTTTGATATTTTATCTTGCTGTGCTGTTTATTGTCCTTTATCTGTTTGACTGTCTTTTAAATGGTTTTATTGTTTTTTTAAATAGCTTTACTGTCTTTTAAACTGTGTGACTACTTTCTTAACTGTTTTATAATATTTTAAAGGTCTCATATTCTGCAAACTTCACAGTCACATCAGTCCCAAAGACGTCTGAGACCCAAAAGTGTTCAAATATTTTCACAGTGTTCACTTCCTGATTTTCATTTCTGGGAAATGTGTTTTGAGCTAATGCTAAAACGAGTGGTTCCTAAATCTTTCCCCTGCTGACGTGAAGGGAAAAGACCACTCCTCTCTAGAGGACAGAGCCAATCACAAGCACCTTTGTCTACCTGAGCCCGCCCCCGCCCTTTAAAAACCACGGGAGCCTCATCCTCAAAGCAGTTGCTTCGTAGATGGTTGATCAACAAGAACAAAAGTCTTTTTACTCCCTTCATCTGAGACCCTGAAGACCCACTGACGTCTCTTGGAGAGGAGAGATGGGCGGGGCCTAGAGAAGCTCAGCCCCGCCCATTTGAAAGTAAAGTTTAGCTTCAGGAGGTTGGATGAGGGGTGGAAGAACTACAGCTGACCTTAAAGTAAGGGTCAGTTTGACCAACACAGAGCTTTGACATGTTATTGAGAAGTAAGAGAAATGATTCAGAGTGTAGAGAGTGATGAATATGGGACCTTTAAACAAAAGTTAAATATGTAAAGTTAAATTCTAATATTTAGTACTCTTTACAAAAGAAAAAGCAGGGTGAAGAGGTCAGACATCTAAATCAGGGGTGTCCAAACTTTCCAAGACGAGGGTCAAAATCACCAAGTTGAAATCTGTGTTGATACCAGAACTAAAAAGGGTCTCGTACGTTTGTTATCATTTAAAAATATGAAAGTCACTGGATCTGATAGTTCGATGGTTTTCTGATGGCCTGAGTCTGATATCTTTCTTTAGTGATGCTGCTGGATTTAGTCACATTTTATCAATGGAGCTGAAATCGGCTTTTTAGTAGAAGCCAGTGAGAGTTTGTGGTTCTATTTCCATGCAATTTCATTAAAAGTAAAACCTTTTTAATGAAAGACAAACACTGGACTTAACCCAAAAAAGGGTTTTAAATAAAGGCAACTGGACTTATTTGGTTCTTTGAAGACGTTTCGCTGCTCATCCGAGTAGCTTTGTCAATTCTGTCTGAAGTAAAGGAGAGAGAATCTTATAAACTGTGCTTATCTTCCTCTGTCTGTGACACACCTCCTCAAGGGGGTAGAAGGAGGTGTGTCTTCAAAGGTCTTCAAAGAACCAAATAAGTCCAGTTGCCTTTATTTAAACCCTTTTTTGGATTATCATGACCTGGATGACTGAGAACCTTCACCAGCATACTGGACTTAACCTTTCACATTTTTAGAAGATTTAAATTTATCGGTTTTGTTTTTTGTTGTTCTGCCTCATGTTAGTAAGAACTCTGCATCAGCAGCCTGATGGAGGACTCAATTCTAACATTCTTGAGATAAAGTTGAGGGCCACATAAAATCACTGTGAGGGCTCCATCTGGCCCCACGCCTGATCTAAGGTCTCAGTCTATTTGATGGTTAAACTATGAGTCTGTTTAACTTAAATCAATTATCACGTTTCCAGTCTCCTCCACATTGCTAAATGATCCTTAGTTTAACACAGATACAGCCAATGATTGTGAAATGTTAGATAGGGGATCTCTTCACTTTGCTTTTATTTTGGTAGGATAGTTCTAATTTACAGCTGTCTAAGTTTGCATCTTAGATAAAATGTTACTTTTAAAATGTCACCTTGTGACATTTAGATTTATGTAAATTTAGATTTTATTTTAAATTTTCAGATGAACTTTATACTGTATATTTTGATCTGATTCTAAATATAAGATAGGATAAAACTGTATTGATCCCACGATGGGGGAATGTGTGCGTTAGCTCGTCACACATACAAGAAATGAAATACAAGTAAGAATAGAAGAAGGAGAGAACAGGTACTATTTACAACATTAAACCACATACTCTGTACATTGCTCCTGACATGATGACGTGTTATAGAGTCTGACTGCTGTTGGGATAAATGGTCTGAGGAAGCGTTCCTTCCTACAGCGGGATGTATCAGTGTCTGACTAAAGGAGCACTCACAGACTCATGCAGGGGGTGATGGTTGGTCATGACCCTCCTCTCACCCCCCCACCACCACAGATTCCAGATGACCTCCCAACACAGATTTAGATAAACATACATTTTATTTGATGCTTCATGTATTAAATTTGATTCTAAATAAATATCTTAACTTAAAATAGTTTAGTTTGCATCTAAATATTTAGGTTAATTATAATTTATTCAAAATATTTAGCTTAGCTTAGATTTGATTCATAATATTCAGATTTGAGTCTAAATATTTTTATTAACTTTATGTGTTTAGATTTGATTCAGGTATTTAGATTCAATTTATTAATGTCAGATTTGATTCTAAATATTTAAAATTGATAGTAAATGTGAAGATTTATATTATATATTTTTGAATTCAAACATTTAGATTACTTTAAATATTTAGGTTTGATTCTACATATTAAAATTGCTGTTATATATTTAAATTTAGTTTTAGATATTTAGATTAGATCTATATACTTAGATCTGATTCCAAATAGTTATCTATCTTTCAAATGATCATATTATTATTATTAGATATTTTTACACTCAGCGCCCCATACAGAGTGTACAGAGTGAAGTGAAAAGGTGAGAGTGGACTCTCCCATCATGCTCAGCTGTATTGCTGTGGTCTACCTGATAATAATCCATGTGAATCCTGCTGTCTGTGCCTCTTCATACTGCGGTTGTATTTCAGCAGCATGTTGTGTACTTGGTATTTCCTTCAGCATGCCTCAACAAGTAACTCTTTTTTCACATTTCAACCCATCTAGTACTTCACATTTGTTTTTAATAATGCAGTTTTTCAAAGCAACAAGAATCAGTATAGTATACTTTAGTCCATGTCTGCTGATTGTGTGTTAGTAGTGTCTCTTGTGAAGCTTTGGGCTGGTTAGGCCAGTGTCCTCCAGCCTGAGGCTAAGCTGGAGATCTGACTGTGATAAGTAGCACACTGAAGCACAGTTTACCCTAGGAGATATGCAGATTGATGATAAGCTCAGATCAGAATGAGGAAGTTGAATCAAACGAAACTACCTGAGGAAAAAAACAAGGATCTCAAATTTGTGCTTAGTTTGTTCACTTCCTGTTGTTACTGACAGCAGTGTGGTTGTTTTAGTGTTTGTTGGAGGGATGTCTCTCAGTCTCGGCTTGTTTTCTCAGTTATTTTAAAGAAAGCACGACCCCAGCAGGTTGAACTAAAGGACACTGGGCTTATTTTCAACTGTTTTCTGTTGTTCAAGGAATTTTGATTTACAACATCGTAATAAATACAACTGTGATGCAGAATAACAAAAACAAGATGCAGGGAGAGTAACTCCAACAGAATAAACATAAGGTACATGTAATAGTTGTACTATGTAGACATTATTGGACATCAAACCAAACGTTGTGGATTCAGACATTATGTTTATACATAAAACAACTATTACTACGACACAAGTCAGTTGATTCCGTCTGCTCCAGTTAGCTGCTGTTGTCTCTCGCTGCAGGTCAACTGAGATCTGATTGTCACGCTACATTAAATAGTATCGATTCCATAGTAACGGTGTACTTTTATGAGTACAAGTATGAGTACATGACCTTAGTATCTGACTGATACCTGATATCGGTGCATCCCTAATAACAAGCAAGTACCAGAAATAAGAGAAACAATTCATATAAATATATAACAAAAATAATGATAACATTAATCATATAATAATAATGATAATGGTCAGTAAAGCCTTTCAGACTGATTAAATATGCATGTTCAAAACGGAGCATAGAATCATCAGCCCTTCTTTACATCTAATCACTAATAATTAGTTCAGTTACTACCTGATTTTTCATGTGTTACTTTTTTGTAAGCCCAGTACTCTATGAACAAAGATTTATTTACACAACACACACACACACACACACACACACACACACACACACACACACACACACACACACACACACACACACACACGGGATCATTACAAGCAGCAGGAACATAAACACACACCGTCTGTTTAGTGTTTCAGCTCATTCTGTCAGAGTCCTTCTTCCTTCTCTGTAAAAACCATTAGTTTTATACTGTTTTTATCTGTGTCTGTGTCTTGCTGGGACACCGCCTCAGTTCATCACTGGTACCTGTGCTCTTTGAAACGAACCTATATCAGAACATTTTAGTGATCTACTGTGTGTTGGTCTAGCTGTCACCAGTATTATGAATTATGTTACGACGTGTTTTGGTCTGAGGGAGGAAACCGGAATACCCGGAGGAAACCCACAGGGGGAGAACATGCAGCTCCACACAGAAAGGCTGCAGCCGGGATTTGAACCTGCAACCGTCTTACTGTGAGGCAACAGTGCTACCAACAGCCATGTTGTCTTTATCAAATAGCTCTTTTCTGCAATAATGATAATAATAAACATTTATAGGTTTGACCCAAATCTCTTGCAAGGTATTTATGTATAAAGAAACCATTAAACACAATATTATCTTAAATAGATATAGATAGATTTTATTACAATACACAATGACTGACCTAATATTAAAAGTTTTGCATGATTAATGCTATACATTATATTATAACCCTTGTGGCCCCTAAATGAAAAGAAATCCAAAATAAAAGCATTTTCACATTTTTTTTTCTTGAGTTAAACAGTTTATGAGGCTCAGCAAATGTTCAAGATCAAAAGATAGGTCAGTTTATATCTTCATTTTTATCTATTATTCTAATTCTAATTTAATGTATTTCTTATTTTATGACTAATGCTATTGTAAATATTTTACATCTATTTAAATGATGAATGGTTTCTGAAAAACCACTTCATTTTCTGTATATAGAATTGGACCAATAATAGATTAATTTGAATTAGAACTAAAACATAATTGTCAATGAGATTATTACTGAAGTAAATTAATTAATCTTTATTGTGCAAATGACTGATTGGCCTGTTGTTCTTGATTAAAAGTGTTACTTATCATACGAAACAGTGCAAATAATGTACAGTCATCAAATATGTGGGTGTTGTTTTTCTGTTCAAACAACAGAAATCCCAAATATAATTAATATTTAACTAAATGTTTTTGTTTTGCATCAGTTTTCGCTGCATCTTGTTTTTAAGCTTTTATTTTTCCGGCTTGCTGTAGAGGTGCGCCACCTGCCGTTCATAAAAGGAACATAACCCGTTTGTTTTTTCATTTTTGAAAACTATTTTATTAAGAAATGTTTAACAGACAACTTATCTCCAGGACGACAAAATAAAAATGATATCCTTGACAAAAAATAATTACAAAATTATGTATTTATCTTTTCCTATTGCTCCTAAAGCAAAGGAAACACACTTCTGTATTATTTGTCTTGCAAAATTCTTTATCCACAAAAACACAATTCAAAAATGTCCCCCTAACTTATCCTATTTTAAAAATGATTTTCTGCTTTATACTGGTTCCCAGGCCCTAACAAGCTAAATAATTGCTACATCCCCTAGCTGCGCTGCGCAATTTTATTTTAAATTGTATTTCATTTTATTGTTGATCATTGCTATCTGAAAAAATGACGGTGTTTTTTCTTGATTTGAATATTTTATGCCATGTTTGTTTGTATGTTCGCTGTATGTGCTGATCGTTTTCAATAAAGGTTTTTGAGAAAGAGAACGTTTTATCTGACATCACGCGATATCAGGCCTAACGAGACTTCTGAGCGTCCTTTTCCACCGGATCATCAGGCAAGATGGTAGGTCTTCCTGATTTTAATGCTCGTACAACTGTAATCCTCAGTCATCTGAGCTTTAATATCATCTAGTGTAAAAGTTTGTTGTATGATCCGATAGTTACACGCATCCACCAACATACTAGTTGAAAATGGTTGACCAGAAGGCTGGATAAAGTTAATATTTTTGGCTTTGTTGTAGCCTTAGCACAAGCCGCCTGTGGATAAGCTAAGACTAACACTGTCAATGTGATTTAACGTAAATATTCTTTGTGACTTTAATATGATATGCAAACTCACAGATTTTACATGCCCATTAGCGTTTGTTATGGTAGCAAACAGTCGTGTTTAACAAATAGTTGTAGGGTAAATGTTAACAGGTATAGCTAAATACTGAGTGATGCTCATCTCTACCAGGCGGATACCGAGATCAAGAAGAAGCGTACCTTCAGGAAGTTTACCTACAGAGGTGTGGACCTGGACCAGCTTCTGGACATGTCCTAGTAAGTGACACTGCTCAACAGCTGATTCTGGAACATCCAGAAAATGCAGAATTCATAAGAGTTGTAGATTTAGCTGCAGATGGATATCTGTTGGTAACACTCATCCAATATAATAGATTTTATGGGTGTTTGAAATCCCATAAAACATATTTAAGTATGTTGTTATTTCTACCATATTCCAATTATTATAAGACAATCCCTCTTCTGATAAAAAAAATAAACATTTAATTTTGTTATTTAAAGTTTAGTGTAATATACATCCACATTTAAAATTAAGCACTTTGTTTCACACCAGAAGAGTAATGTCTGAATTTAATACCAACTAGGCTATTCATCTCAAAGTAAAAACCATGTAGCCAACTAAATTTCACAAACAGTAAGTGCCTGAGAATGAGGGGATGACTGTGCTTGTGTACTCGTCTGTCTATTGAGGTGGACGATCCTGGTACTTGAGAGCCACAGTCCTGCATTTTTTAGGTGTTCCTCTGCATAAATTGACCAGATCTGAATTCAGTGATTTAAGATGCTTATGATGGCCTTAAAGCAGTGTTTTTCAACCACTGTTCCGCGGCACACTAGTGTGCCGTGGGAGATCTTCAGGTGTGCCGCGGGAAATTATTCAATTTCACCTATTGGTCTAAAAAAATTTTTTTTTAAACTAAATTATTATCTACAAATAATATTTCATGGTCACGCGTCTGTGCCAGTCCTCACCAAATGGCAGACTCAGGTTCTGTTTGGGGTCAGACGCGCAGCAGATCCAGGACCTGGACCGGGTCCAGCGACAGCACCAGGCAGCGAGCCGGTGCCAGGGGGAGACGCGCGTCTGCCCCTGAGAAGCTCCCGCGGCCCGCAACACGCTCGGCATCTGGAACCCCTCCTCCCCCGAACTGGACCGCATCTAGTCTGTGGTTCGGACATTGTTCGGCTGGGAGGGGCCGCCGCCAATCGAGTCGTGGACCCACGGCAAAAACTTGGCAGAGTTTGGGCAAAACACCGGACACGCTCCGCGTCAGCAGATCTGTGTCTCTGGTGAACTGACGGTCCAGACGTTTTTAAATTCATACTTTGATCTGATTGGTCCATTAAACCAGGAGATCAGCGGGTCCACTGACACTGGGCTGGACCAACATTGTTTTACTTTGATCCTTCGAGCATTCAGCTAAATAAATAAATAAGTCAACGTAAAAAAAAACAAACTCTTAGAAGTCAGCACAACAGTTTATTTTTGACGGTCTGAGCAGCCCGTTGGTTATTTTCTCCCATGTCTCCTCACTTTGGCTGAAGGATGGATGACGTTATCTGATCACCTCCAAACTCAGCGTGCACGCGCCTCTCAATAGCGTGAATATGGCAGCGCGCGCCGCTCAAGCTGCGTTTCTCAGCATAATCACTGACAGCTTAAAATTCAACATATCAAACAATATCAACACTAAAACACACTGATCTGTCAATGATTGTATCAGAGGTTTGTCTTTGTTTTCAGAGACTTACATTAATACTAATGTTCAATTCCTCCAAAAATAGTTTTATTAAACAAAAACATGATGAAAGAGTCCTATGATGTGGATATTGAAATTAACAGTAGGGAAATAAAATAATTTTAAGGCAGATTACTGATAAACTGGATGCTACAATCACTTTTTGACAGGTGAAATAAATCAGTTTAAAGTTATTTGATAGTAAAAAAGAGAGTTGATGATTTAATCAGGTCACCTGTAAACTAAATGTAATCCTTTACTGTCAGGAGAACAGATGAGAAAGTTTCTACAGTAAAACTGTTAAAACAGAGTGAGCCTGAGAAAACAGCTGTAGAGTTAAAGGAGACAGACCTCTGATGACAGATCAGTGTGTTTTAGTCTTAAAAATGTTTAATTGGACAAAATTCATCCGATAACGTTATCAACCGTCAATGAGCTCAGAGCTCATCTCATCTGATTTGTCTGGGCTTCTGAGGGACGTTGTGACAGGCTTTAGTCATTCTTGTTAGGTTAGTAACCCCCCCGGTGTGCCTTGTGATATTTTTCAACGACGAAGTGTACCTTGGCTCAAAAAAGGTTGAAAAACACTGCCTTAAAGACGCACAGCAACGTTTAAATTGGATGTGTTGGAACAAGGAAACAACTATAACATGCTGGATACCAGCCCTCGAGGACCAGGATTGCTCACCTCTGTCCTAACATCACACTCTGACATGTATTTATTGGTTGATTGAGAGTTGTTTGCTGACTCTGCTGTGTTTATCACCACAAGCCTAAAGTTTTCATCTCATAACTTCTCAGTTGCTGGTTCACTTCCCAACGATTGAACCGCTTTTTTCAAGTCGTTTACTCCCAACATGCTACTGCTTCTGCATCCAGTCTATAAGGTTGATTGTATTGTACTCCTCGCTGTATGTTCACAGCAAAATTCAGGCTGAGTGAGTGTCAGCTGGCTAACAGCTGCATCCAATCAGCTGATGCAGTTACTCCAGTTCTGAGTTGTCACACTCGGTTTGGACCCTTGAAAGTCTAGACTTTGATTTTAAGACAAACTTGTTTTCTCAGATGTGTTGACGAGAGAAAAAAACATCTTACATTCTGAACAATGCAGTAGTTGTTAGTGATAATTTGTATCAGGTCACAACTGAACAAATATTTGAAACTGGCATCAGCTTATAACAAAATATTTGTTTCTATTTAGCTCCCTTTCATTCATATTTGTGGTCTTTTTTTAAGTTTTTCTTCTGAATAATTTTGAAAAAAAATTGGAAGAACAGAATAGGCAAAGTAACAGGCACAAATAAAATCTGCTTTATAGCTGCATCATTTATTTTTGAACCATACAGGTGTAGCAATTAAGTTTATTGATGAGCGTCACAACTTTAAAAGTTGTCGAAGCTTGGAAGAATAAAAGAATAAGTTTCCAGCTCTAGATTCTAAATCAAGCTGCTTTTGTTTCCTGCTGGTACAAGTTAAAAGGATGTTTGGGTCATTTTGTGGCATTCAATTAAGGATTATACTCATTGGTGACATCACTCAAAGTGGGTGGAGTCTCTAGAAACGGGACGTAGTCCTCTGACTAGACTTATACTCGTGGCTAGTCAGATCAGGAGAGACACTGCTGCAGATTGGTGACAAACTAGCAGCTTTATTATAGGTAATAAATCATCAGTATGACTTTTTTACCCATGGTTTTAAATATGTGAAGCTTAGCTGATTTGACACTGAAATGCAGCAGTGTTAAAAACTGGTGTCTGATTTGCTGTGTTGACACTACTGTTCTCTGTAGTGAGCAGCTGATGCAGCTGTACTGTGCCCGCCAGAGGAGGAGGCTAAATCGTGGTCTGCGTCGCAAGCACCAGTCCCTCCTCAAGCGCCTGCGCAAGGCAAAGAAGGAGGCTCCTCCTATGGAGAAACCAGAGGTGGTGAAGACTCACCTGAGGGACATGGTGATCCTACCTGAGATGGTTGGCTCCATGGTTGGTGTGTACAACGGCAAGACTTTCAACCAGGTTGAAATCAAGGTGAGGAACTGTTTATCAGCTGTGAGGCAGATTCTGTGTTGAGAACAGTTTTTTAATCTCACTTTGATAAAAGAACAGTAATTGGTTTGAGTCTAAATGACACTTTCTTCTATTAAACTGAACTAAGTAGTGATGGGAATCATTTTATGTGAATTTACTTCTTGCTGTTCTGCTAAAAAAATCATCTAACTGTCCACTTGCAACACATGATCGCTGAGCAGCATGAGGTTACCTGCTTTAAGTGACACTGATTCTGTACATTTTTCCTTTGGGGTTTTTGTAATTTAATTATTTAAAGGATTAGAAGAAAATTTTCAGGAATTTATTATTTTGTTGTCAGGCAGACAGATGACTTCTTAGACTCATGTTTTCCTCATCACATTGGCTGTCTTTCTGCATGTTGTGATAGCTGATCAAATAGCCTTTCAACATTTAGCCATTTTGTTTATTCACTTATAAACAAACAACAAAACATAAATACAAAACTCTATAAAACTACATGAACTAAAGTGAGCAGGAAGAGAACTCTTCTATAATCAGCCCCCTTTTCAATCATGTATGTTTATCTAAACACATTAAACTAAAATACCGACTCAGCTGCAAAAAATACCAACACTAGTTTTACAATAAATTAAAAAAAAATGTAAATAAAAATTTTGAAACAAGTCATTTAATCTTTCCAGTTTTATTCCCTACACTTAAACACGTCTGCTTTAATGAAGTTTGTACAAAGATACTTTTAAAATCACATTTCTTATGATCTCCATCTTTAAACCTCCGACATGTTAACACGTTTTAAAATCCAGTCTCACTATAGGTTTTATCTTCTGTAGATGATTACAAATCTCTAAACTTCAGCTGACATCTGGGGAATTTAGTGATGTCATGCGATTAAAAAAAAATTTGTGTGTTTAAGTAATTATATGTATATGTAATCTAATTAATTGCATTTTTAATCACACCTAATGAAATTGCTGAACAAAGCCCTCATCTTGAGTTATTGTCATTTAAATTAATTAAATTACTGTCAGACCAATAGATTGATATATAACATCAAAACGTGTCTTTATGAAGTCATTTATTGTGTTTAACAGACCTGAACAGATTGTGCTGCTGAAACCTTTACTTTGACCATTGGACACTCTGCTCTGTTAACCCCTCATCTTATTTTATGTTTATCTGCTGTAAAGCGCATTGTGTTGCTTTGCAGGAAATGTGCTCTATAAATAAAGTTTGATTTGATCTTCTACCAAGAATGAATTTTAGATTTTAAAAGGGGGTGGGGGGATAACTTGAATACAGGGGTGGGAGGAGGTGGAGAAGAGGGGCTGAACTGTTTAAACAGTGATATCAAACCCCCTCACCTAAAAACAACAGCCAGTATCCATTTAATATAGTGGAACTTTGTTTTTAGACAGTTAAAACTACAGGGCTCAAAACTGACTTTAAATAAGTGCAGGGGACACGTCCCCCCCTGCACCCCCCAAATTACATCAATGCCTTCACCAGACACAGCTGGACGCGCCCCAGAATGGCTCACAACAACACAAGTCCAGCAGTGTCCTACTGGTAATCGGTGGCCAGCGCTGTGCTGAGCTGGCGGTGGTAACTGAGCCGGCCTGTCTGGTCGCGCACCGACCGGCTGACAGTTTTGTGTACTACTGGTAGTGATAGGGCTGGCGCCTGGCGGTGGTTCGGTCAAGCAGTTTGTGAAATGAGCTGCTCGTTTTAATTTGCACTTCCTGTTGCAGCGGGGTTCCGATAAAGAGCGCTCTAAAAGGTGGCGCTGGTGTCAACACCGGTACGGCCATCAGCTGTTTGTTATTAAGTCGCTGCATCACATGTAGATCACGTGATGACTTCCTGAAAGTATGGGGCTCTGAGACTCTGAGTGTATCAGTGACACACAAACACCGTGATGAGCACAGATCAGCACACGCACATCACTACAGCGGCAGACCGCATGCAGGATCGGTCAAGCGATTAACACGATTAAAAAAACACAACGTGTTAATTTTGGCTGTAATTAATTAATCGTGATTAACGTGATAATCTGACACCCCTAGGAGAAATCAAAGGTTTTCCCTGAGTTTTTCATTACACCCAATCAAGTTTGTTTTTAAAGATAAGTTCCTGTTGAAACCATAATGCTAACCATAAGAACTGTTACCATGTAAGATTTAAATATCTGAAACTGCTACTGTGAGCTTGCAGGGTTGAGTGGACGAGTCATTTACTACTTTCTCACGTCTGCTACAACCTTCAGTCTCAAAAAGATTTAAAAGGCACATTTTGTACTAGATCAGTTTACCCAGTTTCTTATATTTCCATTACTAGTGGCTTTTAAGGTTTTCATTGAATATTTGTGTCCTGTGTTTCAGTGTATATGTATGTATGTATTATCTATTTTCATGTTTCTTATTAAAATGATTTTTTCCCCACAGCCTGAGATGTGTGGGCACTACTTGGGAGAGTTCTCCATCACCTACAAACCAGTCAAGCACGGTCGCCCTGGTATCGGAGCCACACACTCTTCCCGTTTCATCCCTCTGAAGTAGACTGCCTATACTCTTTGTATAAATAAAGAAACTGGGTTTTTCCTCACAGTTTGCTGCCTGGCTGTTTCTTTAAGTTATTGAAGAGACAACAGGTGCACATTTACAATCATACAGGAACCAGGTGTTCAGATGTTCTGATAAATGGTCGGGTACCTTCAAGATAACTAAAAACGCTCAGGTCTTATGGTTTGAAATTGCCTGTAAGATTATTTCACCAGTTTCAGGGGTAAATGGGTAAAGTTTGAATTTAATTTTGAAAGTTTTAGAAAATTAACACATTTTTCACACTGGTGAAAGCAAATGTGAGTATAAAGGTTTGAGGAACAAAGTATTTGGTTTTGAATTGGCTTTTAAAAAATTGTTTTTATATGTGTGTGCGTGTATAATAATGTAGGGTCATATTTAAAGTTTCATTTGAACATATCCATATTTTTAGTTAAGAATATATAGATAGAAATAAAAAAAATACATAAAGGTTGAGTATTTGGTAATCAGTGACATTTATTGAAAGTAAAAAGTTCACGTTAAAGTGATATTCAGCAAAAAATTTCTGTTCCTCAACAACTTGCCATGTGGCCTTGAGCTTCAGGACGTGTCTTCAGGACATGTCTTCAGGACAAGTCTGTTGAAGCATGGCATCCCACTCTTGTTGAAGGGCAGCTCTTGGGTCATTGAGGTTCACAGGTACAGGCTGTGTAAATGTATGTCCTGCATAGTGTGAACCAACAACCCTCCATCTGCAAGATGAGTGCTCCACCCACTGAGCAACTACCACCCCTCTCTACACCTCTACAAGGCGACTATGCTGAACCCATAGGTTTTCTATGGGATTCAAGTCTGAAGAAAGTCCAGGTCACTCCATCTGGGGTACTCCAGCCTCCAGTAGCTGCTCCCTAATGATACAACCTCGATTATCTGGAGCGTTGTGGTCCATGAAGATAAAACTAGGCCTGTGTTCATGAATAACAATGACTGAATGAATGTTATCCAGGCTTGTCACAAACAGGTCAGTTCTGTTTTAACTAGAAACACCTGTCCCCACTCTAACACCACCCTGGTGACAACATTGACTATTGCATAGCGTTTCCTCGACATCTCCAGCATTGTTAGAGTCCATCATTTCTGCTCAGTGTGAATTGACTTTCATCAGTGAACAGCACTCAGGTCCACTGGTCCTTCGTCCATGCAAGACGATGACACCTATCCCTTGTGGTGTGTACAAGATGTAAGGTTTCCAATGATATGGCGTGACACATTGGTTCATCTCACCTCCCATAAATGAACCTGTTGTGTGGGACTCATCACTGTTCACAATGAAGTCGTCCTCGGTGTCCACTTCTCTGTCTTTCTGTGACTCTTCCAGTCTCTGTATCTGTGGTGCAACCTGCTGATGACACTCTGACCTCTAAGCTCAGTGGACACTTCCATCTGAGAACGTCCTGTTTGAAGCCTCACAATAGTGAACTTGATGATCAAGTCTTGGTTTCATGATGACATAATGTGAACAGAATGATGAGAACTGTTTAATACATTTCTAATTGATCCACGAAACAGCTGTTGGGAATTTTTCCATTAAACTTCCTGTTAGAGAACAGCAAATTGTGCAAAAACTACTAAACTCAGCATTCAAGAGTTTAAAGGTGGTCACATGTAAAGGTACATTTAAGGTTCATCTTTAATTATCAGAAGAAAGCCAAATATCCATCACTTATTGTGTGTATTATGTTTTAAGATTAAAATTAATATTTTTTTCTTGGTCTGAGTTCTATATCTCTCGTCCACGTTTCTATTGACATTTTCACATACAGGCCGGAGGGAAGTGCTTCGTAGTGCGCGTTCATAAAAGTTCCGGTGTGTACACAACCAGGATCAAGGTTCCTCCCCATCAGAGCCAGTTGCATCTTGTGTGGCCGTTCTCGGCCATGGATTCAACCTTTAGCCATAATAGAATGTGCTTATTGAAATCAAGCTAATAAATGCGGCTAAAGAAACAGTAGCCAGACTGGTAAGTGGTGCACTTTAGTTTGTGTCAGAGCGCCATTTGTCGTAGTTTTTTTTTAAATAAAAAAACTAGCCACCGTTACATATAGCGGCCGGCTATCTAGCTTATTAAGCTAGCTAGTTAGCCTCAGAACGAAAATGACAGAGGAAGATAGTCCTGTCAAAATAAGAAAAACCAGAAGAAACCACAAAAACGGCTTCATAAATACCGGTTTCAAATTACTATAGCTTTCATCAGTTACTTTCAGAGAGACATATTAGTGGTTTTAATCAATATGATTACACAAATGAATTTGCCGGAGTTAAGAGTTGCAATTTGAGAACAAAGATCCATCGTAGGCTAGCTCACTTAGTGACACCGATGATTCACCATTTCCATTGACTCTTCTTTCACTCTGTTTAACTATTAGGTGTAGAAAAGAACCAGATTATTTTTGTGTAAAGTGGCATTATATTTGAAAACAGAATCAACCTTGTGTTTGATTTTAACATCCAGAAGATTACAGATACACGCAGCTCGTATCAGCTGAGAAAATAATAAAAAAATTGTTTGAGTTTTGTAGCATGTCATTTTAGTTGTGCAGGTAGTGCGTACAGATTTGCTATACTCTGGTAAAAACGAGAAAAAGCAAAGGAATGGTAGTTAGCGGTTTCTTCGCAAATCGAGGGACAGATTTTTATTTCCGGGCTCAATTTCACCAATGACCTTTCATAGGCAAATGGGTCATAGACGGTAAGATTATTTTTAATGTAAACAAATCGTACTGTGAGCTGGACAAACACCTTGAGGCAGGTGTTGTACAAAGCCGTGTTTAAGGGGGTGGAGCCTGAAGGTGGGGCAGATTTCTACGGAGAAACCGAAGTCACCACAACACCCAGTCAGACAAGCACACACACTACAGTTCAGGGTCCTTACGGGTGCTTGAAATTCTTTAAAATGCTTGAAATTTCATGCGGTATTTTCAAGGTTTTGAATTTGCTTGAATTTTGTTAAGAGTGCTTGAAACGGACTGAAACCAAGTAAAGCACAACAACGTTCATGGGGCCCATCTTTATTCATAGCTTTATATATATATATATATAATATAAAAAAAGATTTTCTCAAAGATTTTTGTATTATCTGTTTTTTCCCCAGAATCACATATTTTATTACCTCAAATAATTTATTCTGTATAAATGTGTTCTGAAAACAGATCAAACTGAATATCATAGGCCTCTACATTTTCTTTTATGGCACAGCGGAGGAAAAATAATCATTTTGAGCATGCACTTGCTGTTTTTTTGTATTTGTAACTTGTCACCTGTGTAAGGCACTGGGAAATCTTGTGCACAACTTGAAAGTGCTTGAATATTATTTTGGCAAAGATGTCAGAACCCTGACAGAAAACCACCCAGCTATTTTATTCATTAAGATGAATAAGAAGTGATTGTAGGGAAGGCATGTCCAAAGTGTGGCCCAGGGGCCATTTGTGGCCCTCAGTTATTCTGTGAAGCCCTCAACTTCATTTCCACAATAGTAGGATTTAATCCTCCAGCAGGATGTTGATGCAGACACTTTACAACATTTTATGTTAAAAATTTTACCAAGGTGAACAACTACAACAAGTGAAGAAAATTAAAATCTTTTTAAAATGTAAAAGTTTGAGTCCAATAAGTATTAGACCTTTATTAATCAGATTTTTATTTTAATGTAATTTCCTTGTAAATAGAACCACAAACCCTCACTGACTTGAACTACAGCTGTGAGCTAAAACATGACTAAATGCAGCAGCATCACTTGAGAAGGAGAGGCCCAGATCCTGTTCCTGTTGCTGATAATGGAGGTCATTTATTTTATAGAAACTAGAAAACAATTAACCAATCAGATCCAGGGAATCTGATGTTTTTCATTAACTAAAATGTACAAAACCCTGTATGCCTCTTATCTACAAAGATTTACTGGGCCTTAACTACAAAAAATTACATTGTTCATTAAAATGTTGCATGTTCAATGTATTTTAAAGCAGAACACAATAACAAAAAAAACATTTGCATTCATTAAACAAGCCGTCTATATTTCTGGACCAACTGAAAAGTCCTCATGAGTGATGCTTTTACTTCTCTCACCGAGGAATACACATATAATACACGTTTTTTGTGTTATATCAACAAAATGTGAGTTTTTTGTCTGCTATCATTCCTTTCTAACATTTCTGTTATACGTTCTGTGTTTTCTGATAGGTTACAGAATTGGAATCGGGCGTGTTGGCTGGTGAATGCAAAGAGCCAAGAAGTTTAAACTTTGTGACAAAAAAGTACACATCTGGAAAAGGTACACATTAACTGGTTTGAAATAACATTTTACATAATACCTTAAAACCAGTAGCGTAGCCAGAAATAGATTTTCGGCCGGGCCTAATAAAAAATGGGTGGGCCCAAAAATGTAATTGAAATGTGTATTTGTAAATGTCACTTTTGTTTAAGCAAATATGTCTATACAGTGATTCCTTGTTTATTCTGGGAGTTACGTTCTAAAAATAACCCGCAATTGCGGTGAAATCCGCCAAGTATCAGTTTTATATTTTTACAATAATTCCAGAAGTTTTAAGCCTGTAAAACCCCTCACTACAAACTTTATACACTTCTCTCAGACAGGCATGAACATTTTCACACTGATCTCGTTTAAACACAACCTGACCATCAGAACGGCTGAATAAATCACTTCATTGATGTTTCTGATCGCGTCTGACGGACAGCTGCTCGCTACGGTAAAAAACAAACAACAACAAAAACACACAGCTGATGCTGAGAGAAGTGATCTGAGAGCTGCTCTGTGTTTATCACTAGAGGTCTCAATTTCAGCCCGAGCCATCGGGTCGGGTCAAATACATTAATTATTTCAGGTCAAACAGAGAGAGAGAGAGAGAGAGAGAGAGAGGAAAAAGAGAGAAGCAGAGAGCGCACCGTTTGGAAACATCATGCTGCTCCATGGTTCTGATTCTGCAGTCTGTCAGTCAGTTAGAAACATGCTTTCTACTTGTGAAAGTGTAGATTTTCATTCCCACCTTGCTGCAGAAGAGCATAAGGGCGCTACTCATCCAGACTCTTGGTCAGTGCGCAAAAGGGAGTCAGGACGCACTGCGCTCCGCTCCATGGAGGAGATCGTCAGGACGCACTGCGCTGTAAAAAAAAGTTTAAAGCATGCAAATTTGCACAAAACATTCCGCGAAAGTACAAGGCTGCAAAATGTGAACTGCAAAAGAGCAAGGAACCACCGTCAGAAACCGACAGAAAGATCTTTGAACAAAACATCTAAATTCCAAAACACATTAACCCTGTAACACAGGACAGGTCCTCCACTTTTTGTTTTTTGAAACATTTTGAAATGAAGATTTGTTTTGCCATTTCTTAAATGCTTTGGTTGACACTACAAGTCACAGCAGCATAGGCACAGCTGCGCTGATACCATAGCTTGTCTGGAGAGTTCCGAAATTATTCAAAATTGCCAATGAGAGCAAGACTTACAAGTGATGTAATAGTAATGAAATCACCACAACACATTCATGCTGTTGATGTCAAATTTACTCTGTTCTATTTCATTTCATGATTACTGAAATGAAATCCCTCAAAAATAAAACAATTATATATAATTTTGTTGAGGAAGCCATTTGATTGGGTGGGCCCAGGTACACAGTGGGTGGGCCCAGGCCCACCCGTAGCCACGCCCCTGCTTAAAACGTACACGTTCTGCTGTCCCTTGTTTCTTTCATGTCACTGATCAGCTCTTGTTCATGTCCACCCAGCTGTGAAGCCTGGAGCACGATGGCTGTGGACGGTCTCTCTGATAGCACAGAGGTGGTGGAGATGGAGGATGTTCCTTCTCAGTTCTTTGTGGAGAAACACTCTTGGGAGGGCCTCCGTGATATTATCCACTGTAGCAGGAAGTACTCTGGTATGATTGCCAACAAGGCCCCCCATGACTTCCAGTTTGTGCAGAAGACTGATGAGAATGGACCTCACTCCCACCGGTTGTACTACCTTGGTAAGTTTACTTTAACTTCTGCTTTCTGTTGTTTTAGCTCCAGTTTTCTTCTTTTGATTGACTCGTTTATGTTCTGATCACTGTGGGATCATTTATTTGACTCATTATATAAAAATAGTGACTGTATTTTTGCTCAGTCCAGTTTTTATGCTTGTTAAAGGGGTATTAGGTCATTTTGAAGAGGTGTTCTGTCAGTTATTTATCTATCTACAGTAAGGACAACACCCACTGGTGACGTTACTCAAAGCGAATGAAGTCTTTAGAAACAGGAAGTAGTCATCTGACTGGAGCAATACTGGTAGCTTGTCAGATCAGGGGAGATGCTGCAGATTGGTGCCTAATTAGGGACTCATTTTTGAGTATTTAAAACAACTCTTGCTCAAAAAACTCACCATTTGTTTAGTTTATGCAGTTTGTCATTGCTGTTGGGCTAAAACCTTGTATCTCCATTCTTCATAATGTTCATGTTTCTACATAAATCATCTTTATTAATCATCTTTTACTTCTATCAGTGGTTTTATGGATGACCTATTCAAAGAAAAGGAAAAAAATAGGGGGACATTATGCTGCTGTTAGTATTATGTACTGTAGCATAGCATAGTTATTCAGATGTTATTTGGTTAAAACAAACTAAATAGTATATAGGGGTTTCTGACTATGCTAATCCATATGTTGCTGCTGCAGCATAAATACCATAAAATAAACAAGACGGTCTCATGATATATTGTAGAGGTTTATGAACATGTAATATAGAGTTCTAATGCATCAGTATGAGTTGTTAGGGAAAAATTTGGACAAAATACCTAAAAATTAGCCCACTAATTTCTCTCATATCTTCAGCAGTGTCTCTCCTGATCAGACTAACTAGTCTGAGCCTGATCAGACTAACTAGTCTGAGCCTGATCAGACTAACTACTCTGAACCTGATCAGACTAACTACTCTGAGCCTGATCAGACTAACTAGTCTGAACCTGATCAGACTAACTAGTCTGAACCTGATCAGACTAACTAGTCTGAGCCTGATCAGACTAACTAGTCTGAACCTGATCAGACTAACTAGTCTGAGCCTGATCAGACTAACTAGTCTGAACCTGATCAGACTAACTAGTCTGAGCCTGATCAGACTAACTAGTCTGAACCTGATCAGACTAACTAGTCTGAACCTGATCAGACTAACTAGTCTGAGCCTGATCAGACTAACTAGTCTGAGCCTGATCAGACTAACTAGTCTGAACCTGATCAGACTAACTAGTCTGAGCCTGATCAGACTAACTAGTCTGAGCCTGATCAGACTAACTTTAAAAGTAACCTTTTTGAGAAAGGCTGTTTTAAATACCCAAAAATTAGCTACTGATTCACCAATCTGCAGTAGTGTCTCTCCTGATCATACGAGCTATGAGTATTGCTCCAGTCAGAGGACTACTTATGATTTCTAGAGACTCCACCCACTTTGGGTGATGTCACCAGTAGGTGTGGTCCTTCCAGTAGGTGAATAGAACACCACTTCAGAATGACCCAAACATTCCTTTTCCCCTGCGTTTTTCTGTGTGTCTACCAGGAATGCCTTATGGAAGCAGAGAGAACTCATTACTCTACTCAGAGATCCCCAAAAAGATTCGGAAGGAGGCCCTTTTAGTGTTGTCCTGGAAGCAGATGTTGGATCACTTCCAGGTAAGTCTCTTTCAGAACAGATCTGATTGTCATGTGAACAGTTATAACGTTCCTGCTCTTACACTGATTTTATTCTCGACTGGAGTCACATTTGTAAAGATATTTCTGTAGTGCCTTTCTATCAGTTTATTTACAGTAAGGACCATACCCACCAGTGACATCACTCCAAGTGGTAGTCCTCTGACTGGAGCAATCACCAGCTAATTGTCAGGTTTTGGAAACAACTTGGACGTTTTCCAGTTGAAACAAACTCAACTAACAATCTCATGTAAATTGTAGAGGTTTACAAACGGTTACTATAGCGTTAACGCATCAGTGTGACTTCGGTGAGCAAGAGTTGTTTTAAATTAGGGCTGGGCGATTAATCGAAAATAATCAAATATCGAATTTTATAACTCTAATCGATGTCATTTTGCCCATAATCGTATGTTTGATATTTAAAAAAAATGAAAAGACGTGAGTAGGTTCCAGATGTCTGTGTCCCTTTAAGAAGCTGTGACACGACTCAACTAGTCCGTGTCACATGCTAGTCGCGTGTCTCCTCCTCCTGTACTTTGCGTTTGCAGGAAATTTTAGTCTATGGAGCAATTATGCTGCTACAGTTTTAGAGCATACAGGTAGTTATCGTCCATTAATCGTTATCGAGGTTAAATCCTCAATAAATCGTGATATTGATTTGAGGTCATATCGCCCAGCCCTATTTCAAATACCTGAAATTTAACCGCTTATTTGTAACTAGCCATGAGTATTGCTGCAGTCAGAGGACTACTTCCTGTTTCTAGAGACTCCACCCACTTTGAGTGATGTAACTGGGGGGTGTGGTCCTTACCATAGAAAAGTAACTAATAGAACGCCACTTCAGAATGACCCAAATATGCCTTTAATTGAAATATAATTAACAAAGACATGAACACACATGATATAGAAATAAATTGTAATGGTTGTACGTAAAGTATTAAATACAAGACAGCAAAGTATAAATAATTAAAGTCGCTCTATTTTTTATGAGCTTTATGGTTTTGTTACTCTACTAGTTGATCAGGATTGCACTGATTTATAGAGTGAACTGTTTTATTTGATCCATTTTATTTGACTTGTTTTTAATTGTTGGTTTTAGGTCTCTATCTGAAGTGTGTGTTAGTTATCTGTTCTTTTAACTTTATGCTTTGTTTTAACGTATGGTGCTGTGGTTTCTGAAGGTGCTCTGTAAATAAAACGGTATGGTTTGGCTAGTTTTCCTCCACCTAGTTCTTCTGTTTCAGTTAGTGCTGTACTACCATCAAACAACACAACCTGTGGTTTTTGAAACCCCAAATAACTAAGTGGTAATGGTCTGGGAGAATAGGTAATTTAGTTTCAAGTTTATTTAACCCCCCCCAAAAAAACCATAAGACAAATGTGTATAATACATAATTAACTACGTATTGCTTTGCATGTAGGCCTTATAGTGAGTGTTGATCAGCTTCAAATCTTGTTTATGTTAAAATTTTGAAACATATTTACAAATCAAGCATTTTATTGTGTTTCATCAGTGTTCCTTCTGTTTCTCCTAGGCTACACCACATCAGGGCGCCTACTCACGAGAGGAGGAGCTTCTCAGAGAGCGGAAACGTTTGGGAGCATTCGGCATCACATCATACGACTACCATACTAAGACTGGTCTGTTCCTTTTCCAAGCCAGTAACAGCCTCTTCTACTGTCAAGACGGAGGCAACAATGGATTCATCGTGAGTACAGTGCTGTTGTTTATTCAAAGAATGTTTTTATTTATTTATTTTTTTATTTTGGTTTGGAGAAGCTAACTGTGTGATGCTACCAGATGTCCAAACTCCTCACCCTACGTCTAATGCCCCCTGTGAAGGAAACTCATTTTGTCCAGATTTATTGTGATCTCGTTCTTTCAGTCATTACCCAAAGCTCATGACTAGAGGTGATGATAGGAATGTAGATCGACCAGTAAATTGAGATCCTTGATTTCTGGCTCAGCTCCCTCTTCACCACAACAGACTGGTTCAGCATCACTGCAGACACTGCCCCAATCCTCCTGTCAACCTCCCTCCTTCCCTCACTCGTCAACGACACTTACGATACTTAAATTCCTCCACTTGAGCTAAGATCTCTTACTTGACCCGGAGTTGTCAATCCACCCTTTACTGGTTGAGAACCATGGCCTCAGATTTGCAGGTGCTGATTCTCAACCCAGTCGCTTCACACTCGACTGAGAACCTCCCAGCAAGAGCTGAAGGTCATCGTTTGGTGAAGCTAGGAGGACCACATCGTCCGCAAAAAGCAAAGACGAGATCCTCCTGCCACCAAACTCAACACCACTTGACTACGGCTGTGCCTAGAAATTCTGTTCATAAAGGTTACGAACAAAGCTGTTAACAAAGGTCAGCCCTGGAGGAGTCTGTCACCAGGAACAGGTCCGACTTACTTCTCAGACCAGACTCACGCTACGTTAGTACAGGGACTAAATGACCCCTAAGGAGATATTTGAGTAGTTCTGAAGCGGTTTCTATCAGTTATTTATTTACAGTAAGGACCACACCCACTGATGACATCACTCAAAGCATGCTGAGTCTCTTTTAACAGGAAGTGGTCCTCTGACTAGTTAGTCTGATCAGGAGAGACACTGCTGAAGATATGAGACAAATTAGTGGGCTAATTTTTAGGTATTTTGTGCAACTTTTTCATAACCACTCATCAGAACTCTGTTACATGTTCATAAACCTCTACAATTTATCATGAGACAGTCTTGTTTAGTTTATGGTGTTTATGCTGCAGCAGCAACATATGGATTAGCATAGTAATTCACATTGTTTGGTTGAAAAAGTGTTTTGATACATTGGTATGGCTTTTTTGAGCACGAGTTGTTATAAACACCTGAAAATTCTGTTTATGTATTTGGCAGATGCCGTTATCCAAAGTGACGTATAAATGAGAAGGTAACAAAGCAGTTACCATGGAGGCTAATGATAAACTAGCTAGAGGGGAGAACATTAGTCAGGCTCTGCCAGAGGTGACAGTGACGGAAAGCATACCAGCATAGAGGGAAGGGTAGGAGCTAGTCTAGAAGATGTTCTCTGAAGAGCTGGGTCTTCAGGAGGTTCTTGAAGATGGACAGGGACGCCCCTGTTCTGGTGTCTTGGTAGATCATTCCACCATCGTGGAACGACACATGAGAAGAGTCTGGACTGTCCCAGCGTGGTGTAGCTCTGCTAGCTGATGATCCTTTGATGACTGAGCCGTGACGTAAGCCTTAGGAAGGGGATTCCAGTAGATGGAGCCGTTCCTTTCAGGACCCTGTATGCTAGTGTTAGAGACTTGAATTTGATGCAGCAGCTAAAGGTAGCCAGTGGAGCTCAGTGAACAGAGGGGTGACATCATGTGCTCTTTTAGGCTGATTGAAGACCAAACGTGCTGCTGAGTTCTGAACCATTTGTAGAGGTTTACCAGTGCAGACTGGAGACCAGTTAGAAGGACGCTGCAGTGGTCAAAGAAGGAGATGACCATAGACTGCACCAGGAGCTGGGTGGTGTATGGTGTCATTTATGACCTGATCTTAGCCATTAATTAGCCACTTATTTGGCACCCATCTTCATCAGTGTCTCTCCTGGTCTGATGAGCCATGAGTATTGCTCCAGTCAGATGACTACTTCCTGTTTCACCTGGTTTGAGCAATGTCACCAGTGGTTGTATATAACTGATATAACGCCACTTCAAAATGATCTACATATCACTTATTAAATATCCCTTTAATGGCTGTAGATCCTAAACCTCTTGTCTGTTTTTAGGACTTGAGTCTCTCATGTTACCTTTGACTAAAACTGGATGCTGTTTCCAGCAGTCTGCTCCTGTAAAGCCTATGGAGGTCAAGAGCCAGTGCTCAGGCACTCGCATGGACCCCAAGATCTGCCCTGGACACCCTGATTTCATCGCCTTCATCAACAACAATGACCTGTGGATCGCCAACATTAAGACAGGAGAGGAACAGAGGCTCACTTACTGCCATAAAGGTTTGGAGGTTTTTCTTTCTCTAAAAGATGATGCTTTTTTTTTGTTTATTCCTTGATTGTGAGCAACATGCAGGCAAATAAACCCCGTTGAGGTCTCATTCCATACCACAACGCATAACCAGTTTAAGTGACATCTTTTTAAAAATGTGAATCATCAGGACATTATGGCGTGTTTTCATGTGATGTCTTCATACCTGATGGGTCGTGTTGGCTTCAGGGGAGGTCTGAATTTAGAAGTATTCTACTTGCTCGCTGAACTTTTTACTACTTAAATTTTTTTTTAAATTATAAAGTAACTACTGTGGAGCCGTCTGTTGTTCCAGGTGTTCTTATCATAAAAAAAAAACCCATTTTTATAGATGACCAAAAATTCTAAAAACTCCAATCCACACTCCAACCTGTTGGGGTTTCATTCCTGTTTAAATCCAGGTTTTGGTAAAACTTCTCCTCCATTGCATTTTTGTTGGTTTGATGCACTAATCTGAAATTTTTTCATCAGAGACATAAAAATATTCCAACCACAATCTTGATAAATGGCTGTGTCTCAGGGATTTTGATGACAATAATCAAGTCTCTACCAGGTCGTGTTTCTAGGTGTTTGTTTCAGAAGCTGTTTTTTGTTAAAGCCTTATACAAGTTGTGCTGCTATATTTTCCTGGTGATCCTTCCAAACAAGTCGTACCTGTTGAGTGTGTTTTCTAATTATAACGTTGTGAACTTTAACCTTTAACCTGAGGCCTGTAGAGTCTGAAATGGAGCTGTTGCGTGTAGATTTGTGAGATTAGGCAGAAATATAATTTATAAATGATCCCAATGCAGATTTTTTTAAATAAGATGGTAAAAACAGAAATAAAACAGCAATGATAAGTTGTAATGTGAAATTCCTTTGTGTTTTTAACAGTACATTTGGCCGTATTTTTACTGAAGTTTTTTAATGTACTGTACTGTGATCATTTAAGGTTCTGGAAAATTTTGAAAACTCACCTTGAAAGAGCTTTAAAATTTTAAAAAGATGTAAGAACTTGATCTGAGGTTAAATATAAGGTTGTATTTATTTAATTTTAAAAACTTCATGGACCAAATAATTTCAGTTTAAATGTGTAAAACCTCATTGGAAGAAGGTGAATACTAGTCTAGTAAACTAGACCTCAGCTAGACCTCCATTTGAACCTCAGCAGCCCACTGATTGGTCCGGTCAGTCTCATACCAGGCCAATCACAGCGCTCTAACGGTTTGGTGGGCGGAATTAGCCAATGACTGCAGAGCTTCGACCCTGAATTTAAACAACATGGCGGCAGCTTGGGAACTGTGTTTGTTTGAAACAGCTTTGTCATCAACTTTGGACGATTTAGATTTGGGCTTTTCTTTAAGACGTGAACAGATAGAGACCATGGAGAAAGACTATCGGATCAACTCCAAAGAGGTTCTGGCAAACCGTCCGGTGCATCAGGGGAAGAAGGCAGCAACTTTCTCACACTGTTTACAGTGGGGACGGGGAGCTGCTGACGTCAACTGGGGCTATAGTCGGACGGTGGAAGGAATACTTTGAGGAGCTCCTTAATCCCACCAACACACATTCCTATGAGGAACCAGCGCTGGGAGACCTGGGGACGGACTGTCCAATCTCTGGGGCAGAAGTCGCTGAGGTAGTCAAACAACTACGCAGCGGCGGAGCCCCAGGGGTGGATGAGATCCGACCTGGGTATCTCAAGGCTATGGATGTTGTAGGACTGTCGTGGTTGACACGTCTCTGCAACATTGCGTGGTCATCGGGGGCAGTTCCTGTGGAGTGGCAGACCGGGGTGGTGGTTCCCATTTTTAAGAAGGGGGACCAGAGGGTGTGTTCCAACTATAGGGGGATCACACTCCTCAGCCTCCCTGAGAAGGTCTACTCCAGGGTACTGGAGAGGAGGGTCCGGTCGATGGTTGAATCTCGGATTGAAGAGGAGCAATGTGGTTTTCATCCTGGTCCTGGAACTGTGGACCAGCTCTTTACCCTCGCTAGGGTGTTGGAGGGGTCATGGGAGTTTGTCCAACCAATCCACTTGTGTTTAGTGGATTTGGAGAAGGCTTATGACCGTGTCCCCAGGGACACCCTGTGGGGGACACTCCAGGAGTACGGGGTGGATGGTCTT
Organism: Callopanchax toddi; assembly: GCA_006937965.1. Lineage (NCBI taxonomy): Eukaryota > Metazoa > Chordata > Actinopteri > Cyprinodontiformes > Nothobranchiidae > Callopanchax > Callopanchax toddi. The sequence goes on from SSNR01000334.1 coordinate 437,484, forward strand.
TTGTTAAGGGCCATTCAGTCCCTGTACCAGAGGAGTGTGAGTCTGGTCCTCATAGCCGGCAGTAAGTCGGACCTGTTCCCAGTGAGGGTTGGACTCCGCCAGGGCTGCCCTTTGTCACCGGTCCTGTTCATAACCTTTATGGACAGGATTTCTAGGCGCAGCCGTGGTGTGGAGGGTGTTGAGTTTGGTAGCAGGAGAGACTCGTCTCTGCTTTTTGCGGATGATGTGGTCCTCCTAGCTTCATCACACTCGTTTTTACTGTCTGGTTTAGGAAAACGGAGATTCTGATGTTGTTTGGTTGAAATAAATCACCATAAACTAAACAAACGGTCTCATCCAAAATTGTGGTGATATAAACGGGTAATATAGAGTTTTAATGCATCAGTGGGGCTTTTTTGAACAATAGTTGTTTTAAATACCTGAAAGTTAGCTGATAACTGGTCACCAATCTGCAGCAGTGTCTCTCCTGATCTGGCTAGCCATGAGTAGTATTGCTCCCTTCAGAGCACCACGTTATATCAGTCACAAACGGCGTTGATATAAACGAGGTCATAATGATGTTTGCTGTCAGAACGTCGCTGGAGGTCAAACAGACTGTCCTTCCTCAAATCAAATCCAAACTAATAATAATAACTGATAGAACACCACTTCAAAATGACCCAAATATCCCTTCAAATACATTTTTTTCCAGGCTTGGACAACGTCAAGGATGATCCCAAGTCTGCAGGTGTAGCAACGTTTGTCATTCAAGAAGAGTTTGATCGTTTTACTGGATACTGGTGGAATCCCTCAGCAATAGAAGGTCAGCTGTTTGTTACAAACTCAAATAATTAATGCTTTATGGAACATAAATGGACCAGTTCTTCGTATGCATATATTATGTTTTGTCCACAATGTGAGTTATGTCTCTGCAGACCTCGATGGCGGTAAAACGTTGTACCTCCTGTATGAAGAGGTGGACGAGACCGAAGTAGAAATTATTCATGTTCCATCTCCTGCTCTGGAGGAGAGGAAAGCAGACGCTTACAGATATCCTCGCACAGGTCAGTGCTGCCACTCTAAATATTTAAAGTAGTCTGTAATTCTATTTTTAATATTTTTATTTGTTCTAATGTGTAGGAAGCAAAAACCCCCAGGCCACCCTTAAACTGGCAGAGATCAAGACAGACCATCAAGGAAGAGTAAGTCCCTCTTTGTCTCTTGTTTATTACTCTTCAGCTTATTGTTTAATTTGACCCAGTGTGTGTGTGTGTGTGTGTGTGTGTGTGTGTGTGTGTGTTTACAGATTGTAAGCACACAAGACAAGGAGTTGGTCGTCCCGTTCAGCTGTTTGTTTCCTGGAACAGAATACATCGCCAGAGCAGGATGGACGAGTGATGGGAAGTAGTAAGTGTTCTTGGAATCATTTTGAAGATACAAATACAGAAGTTAAAATAAGTATGGAACATGCCACCAATTTTCTAAGTAAATATATTTCTTAAGGGGCATGAAATTCTCACAAGATGTCAGATGAAGCTCTCTTACAGCCTTTCACAACTTTATTGTTGCAAAACATCCTGATGGTGGTTACAGAAGAGTTTCTAAACTATTAAAGGTTCAGTGAGAAATATTGGAGCCATAGTCAGGAAGTGGAAAGAACAAATCCTTCTGTAACCATCACAATCAGGATGTTTTGCAACGATAAGGTTGTGAAGGTATTGAGAGCTCTTTGGTTTGACCAAACATGAGGTGTTTCTTGTGTGACACCTTGGTAATGGGACCAGGCTATCAGTTGGACTGAAGCATCTGATATTGATTGGCACTAAGTGGCAGGATTTCTAATTACTAATAGATTCTAGGTGGTGTCATGGCTTTCCATGCTTTTTTGCACCTTTTTTTCTTGATGTGTTCAGTACTTTCCCCTCTGTCATTCCATTTTATTACACAAAACTTGATGTATGGATGTGGATGTTTTCATATCTTTACATGAGCGACAGTAGCTCAATACGTACAGTAGAGAGTGGTTGTCTTATTACCGGATAGTCATCATCATCAGTTCAATCCCAGCCCCAGCTGGGTTACTTTGTTGTTGCGTCCTTGGGGAAACACACTTCACCCACCTTGCCTGCAGGTGGTGGTAGGAGGGTCCAGTATCGCAGATTGTGCAGCAGCTACAGCCTCTGACAGTCTGACTCCAGAGCAGCTGTGACTACAATGTAGCTAACTGCCATCAGCGTGGGAATGTGGGTGAATGACGGAGTGTAAGGTGAAGTGTTTTAGGAGTCTTTGGACTTGATTAAAGCACTACAGTGGTCCCTCGCTCTTTCGCAGTTCACCTTTTGCGGCCTTGCAGTTTTATGGATTTTTTTTGTGCAATTTTGCGTGCTTTTTTTCATCCTGACCATTGTCAGTCGGTCTCTTCTGTACAGCTCCGTTGTCTGAGTGTTGCGGAGTGCAGTGCATTCTGACTCCTCTCTGAAAAACTGGCGCTGTGCGCTGTACCACCCAAGAGTCGCTGGGTGCCTCTACGCCGAACCACAGACCGAGTCGCACCCTTATCATGCTCCCATATGAGAGCTTCTTTGTACGCAGTGCAGCGAGAGATGAGAAGCACAGAGCAGCTCAGCTCACTTGCAGCTTCTCAGCAGGTGCTTCGGGTTTCATACCCACGCCGAAACACGCATTGTCCGAGCCAGATCTTTCAGACGTGATCAATACATCAAATAATTTTTTAATTCTGCTGTTCTGATGGGTTGGTAGTGTTTAAACAAGAGAGAAAAGTGAGAAAATGTTAAAGGCATACTCAGTAGCCAGGTAAACAATGTAGCTTTTAACGTTTTTTTAAGGCCTCTTAACAACGTTTCAACATAGTATAGCCATAAATATATTGTGGAGATAAAAAAAACCCCAAAAGAAATCAATAAAGTAGTTGTCCCGCAGTTCTCTAAAAACTTCAGCCAATCCTTTCGTTCGGTCCGAACGATAGGATTGGACAATCCAGCTGTCTGTCTGCCGCATTTCCTCACTGCTTGGATTGGCATTAATCCGCCCGGACACATTTTGGGGCAAAACATCCCGAAAGTGAAAGTAGAAGTAAGACAGAGAGAGGCGGGTGATTCCATTTTAAGATAAAAATACCAGAGTCCCCCCCCCAAAAAACACCTTTTCAGCTAGCAGAAAACTAAAAACGTTTGGAGGTGAAAAGAGGAAAAGCTGGGGGAACGTTTCTGCGGCTGAAGTTATACTCTGCTTTGTCACCTATACAAACCGTGGTCCCAATGTCCGCGGGAGCCTGGCGTATGGATTTTACCCGACGGGAGGGGTGAGTTCACCGAGACGTGTTTCTGTAAACTAGCTAGCGAGACCTCGTTTGTTTACCTAGCTACTGAGTATGGCTTCAATGCCTGTCAGAGAAAAGTGTACAAAGTGTTTAGTGAGGGTTTTTATAGCCTTAAAACATCTGTAATACTTGTAAAAAATAAATCTGACTACTTAACGGATTTCGCCTATTGCAGTTTATTTTTAGAACGTAACTCCCGAAATAAACGAGGGGACACTGTACAGGTACAGGCTATTTACCATGTGTGGATTGATGGGTTGTTACAACATCTGATGAGAGTTTCAGGTCAGTAACACCTTTAAAATAAAACGACTTGTCTAGTGTTTTTCCAAGTGATGGACTACAGTGCTCTTTACATTAGTCGACATTCACACGCTGATGGCAGTGAGCTACATTGTAGCTACAGAGGTGAGGCAGCCATACACGGGCTCCACCAGACCCACCAGCAGGTAATGTGGGTGAAGTGTCTCGCCCAAGGACACAACAACAAAAGTGACCCAGCCAGAGCGGGGATCGAACCAACAACCCTCTGGTTGCAAGGTGAATGCTATACCTACTGAGCTACTGCTGTCTACATAGAAAACACATTCAAGACTGATTTTAACCACTGTATTAGAAGGAAATGCAGCATGATTTTGACGTGTTTAGGATGGTGTTACTTTCATTCTGACTGAGTCGAACACCTTGATCTGCTCTAGTGGTTGGGCAGTGCTGCTGGATCGCAGTCAGAAGAAGCTCCAGCTGGTTCTGCTGCCTTCAGCCCTGTTTATCCCCGTCACAGAGGACCCAGTTCTGAGACAGGACAGTCTGGAGGCCGTGCCCAGTAGCATACATCCATACATAATCTATGAGGAGACCACCGATGTCTGGATAAACGTAAACTCTTTTCCTGTGCTGCTTTTAGTCAACAGTTGTTGCATTTTGTTCAGAAACTGTTTTGTAACGGAGTTTTTCTTTCTGTGCAGGTTCATGATATATTCTACCCTTTTATTCAAAAAACAGAGGATGAGTTTACTTTCATTTGGGTAAACGAGTCTAAAACAGGTTTCAGCCACTTGTATAAAATCACCTCATTGTTACAACATGGCTGTTACCACTGGACAGAGGGCTACCATCACATGGAGGGTAAGAGACGAGGAGCTGGCATCATTATTCCAGCGTGTGTGTGTGTGTGTGTGTGTGTGTGTGTGTGTGTGTGTGTTATTAACAGTGGTGTACCGTGACTATAGACCAGATCCTTCAGCACTAATAGAAAAAACTGCAGTTATCTGCACTTCTGACAGCCTAAAGAGAATGATTTGTTGTACTCTACACTCCTTTGTATGTCTGACCAGGATAATGGTTTTATGGTGCATTCAAGTACATCCCATACACTCAATAATCCACACTGAAAAAAGCAGCCAGGCCACTTAGGTGAGAAGAGATCTTTCACTCCCTGATATGATCAGGTCCTTGTTACGTGACCAGATTCAGAAAATCTTCACAGCAATGGATGAACAGAGCATGAGGGATTTTTTCTTTCATTTTAGCGTGACCTCTGTTAACCCCGGTACCAGGAGCAGCTGCACTTCCCACAACAAATTAGATCCATTAACTTTCTTCAACTTTACCAGTCTATACAAGTTGCATATCTGTGTAATAGAAAGAAATTCTGCTAAAAGACTGGAACAAAGTTAATACCTAAACAACAAGTAACAACATGACAAAGCAGCAAAATGACACTAAAATGCAGACCCAAACAGCTGACCGTAGCCATCGTGTACAAACCAACAATATATCACAGGAAGGCTCAGGCTCCACAGATCACAGCTGTGTCAGTTTCATCAAAACAGGAGCCGAAGACGAGCAAAAACAAACTGCTTCAAGGAGCCATAACTAGAAATCTTGTCTGAGCACCAATATCCTCCAGAATCAGGTAATCCATCGTCCCCGGTCACACAAAGCCATTTCTGACTGTTCTGGCTTTTTTCATCCTAGGAAACATGTAGCAGTGGCTACATCCCACTCACATTACACACAGGAGTATGTACTGAGCTTTTTCTTCCAGCTTTTTATGGTTCCACCCCTTCACTAAAATGTTATTGTCTGATTTGTCTGTCAGTTTCTAAAATACTCATTCTGATGAGCTTTGACCCATCTGGGCCTTCTGTCCTGGTGGAAGTCCTAACCAAAGAGAGAGAGCCCTCACATGTTGTAAATGCTGATTTCCCTCTGGTCATTAAAGCACTTCAGCTGGTAGATGATGTCATGAAGCATGTTGAATTTGTTCTCCTTGTTTTGCAGGAAACTTTAAATGCTCAGTCAAGGAGGAGGTTACACTGACCGGTGGAGAATGGGAGGTGTTGGCAAGACACGGTTCCAAGGTAAAGGAGCGTCTGCTGATAGATTATCACACGTAACCAGAACATTCTAAAACCAGCTCTGTGCTTTTAGAATGAATCATCACTTTTACATCCTGATTCACAATGGTAGAACCTGGTGGAGTTCAAGCATGAAAACTAGGTCATCAGAGTCATTTTCTAAGTAATCTCAGCCCAAAGGATTGAGAGGCATTCTAGTGAATTAAAGCAAAGGATGTTTAGCTTTTAATCTGAGGCGTTTTCTGCATTCAGACTAAAAACTGCAGATTTCTGAGGTTTTAAAATGCTTAGAGCTGCTCTTTTTAACTAACTCACATTCAGACCACACTGCCCCCCCTCCCTCCTGAGGCTCATTAGGGTCTTTGTTGTCCTGGTGTACATGAGAGATGTTTGAGTCACGTGTGAAGATGTGAATGAATGGGTGTAAAACTGACAGGGATTTGATTCAGAGCAGCTTAAAGGGAGGTTTGGGTCATTCTGACGTGTCCTTAGGACCACAGGGGACATCACTGAGTGGGAGGAGTCTATAGAAACGGATGCAGTCCTCGGATGGAGGAATACTCACAGCTGGTCAGATGAAGAGAGACACTGCTGCAGATCAGTGACAAATTAACAGTGAATTTTAGGCTTTTTAAAATAAGCATGAAACAATTAATCAGATTATTAAACCAGTCAATTACAAAAAACCCTGAAGCAAAATGACTAGAATGCAAAATGACTTCACTACTTGGTGATCACATGTTTCATGGGGACAGTTGTTAGATCATTTTCAGCCAAACGGCCTGATGTTAAAATCTTTAAACAGCTGATGTGTTTGTGATTATAGCTGGACTCCTTGCAGTCAGGAGTCTTTACAGTGAGATCAGAGTCTCTATTAAAGAAAGAGAGAGGAATCAAAGTCAAGGACAGAGTGTTGGACCGCTCAGCTCTACATGTCCAGACAAGTAATGATTTAAAACAAAACAGTCTTTATGAACGACTTCTGTTTGAGATGAAGTCTGTTTAACCAACATTTACGTGTTCTTATTTAAAGTGATAATATGCAACTTTTTCATATTTTTACATTTTTTCCTTGAGCCAGTCTGTGCTAATATGACCCTTTACAAAGTTAATGAAAAGTCACTTAGCCCCATTTGGTGATTACAGCCGGAAAACCACGATTGCAAGATCTCCGTCGCCGTCACGGTACCCAGGAAGTCACGTGTCTCACGAGGGTTAGGCTAACCCAAAGTGGCTAGCTGTTATGCTAGTGCTGGAGTGTTTTTAGCTCATGATTCCTGATTTTTTTTTCCAATCTCTCCCTGCTTGAACACAGCTGATTTCTTTGAAAGAGTAAATAACCGCTCCTGTAGAAAGCTATGAAGGCTGAGGAGACATTTCAACAGGTAGATATTGGCGTTTAGAAGCTGAAACGATCTGGTAACTTGTTTAATGCAGTAATTTAAAACGGACACCAGAGGGAGCCCAAAACAAGCAAAACTGCATATTATCACTTTAAAGAATCAGTTGTTCTGTTTCCAACATAACTCACCTCAATTCAGTTTTCATTCCCTCACACAACTCTTCAAACCTCTTCAGAGTTTATCCTATAAGAAGAAAAAACAGCTGATGAGTCACAGACATCCTGAAGTCTCTGGGCAGAGCTGTTAGATGCTGTGACTGGTAGCTTTTATAAAAAAAGATAAATGTTGTAGAAAGCGGTTTCAATAAATAAACAGGCTGAATAAAGGTTTAATTGAGTGGCACCAGGACATCTGTGTGTACACGAGAGCTCTGATGTGATGGCAAGAGGAGAGAGCAGCTTTAAAAGGTGAAGCTGGCAACATTATGCTCCAGGTTATGCTGTTGAAGCTGCTGCAGCAGCATTTACAGTAGTATAGTGTTTCAAACATTGTTTTGTGCTAAACCGGTAAAGTGTTCCAAATGCATCAGGATGACTTTTTTGAGCAGCAGTTGTTTAAATACCTGAAATTTAGCTGCAGAAGCGCCTCTCCTGATCCGACTAGCCATGGGCATTGCTCCGGCCCAAGGACTACTTCCTGTTTCTAGAGGCTCCGCCCACTTTAAGTGATGTCACCAGTGGGCCTTACTGTGCCGCCTTCTCATCCTGGTGTTTGATTTGATTGAATCTGTTCTAGATCTGGGTGAATGAAGGAACAAAGTTGGTGTATTTCCAAGGCACCAGGGACACACCTTTGGAGCACCACCTGTACGTGGTCAGCTACGACTCCCCGGGAGATGTGGTCAGACTGACCAAACCTGGATTCTCTCACAGCTGCTCTGTCAGTCAGGTACTGGAATTAATTGCTTTGTTCTCTTTCACCTGTTCACGTCATCAGTCCAGTTTTTTCTCAAATCGCTCCTTGATGTTTTTCACTGACAAATGTTTTCTTGTTGGTCCTTGAGTGCAGCCAGAGGGCACATAAAGGTCGAAAAGAAACAACTAGAAACGCTGCTTGACTTGTAAAAATGCAGTTTGAATGATGAGTGATGAACAGGTTAGCTGAAGCTCAGATGTCATTAGCTGGACTCTTATTATTAGTTATTTTGACTAAGAAAGTAAGAAGAAGAGAAAAAAACTGTTTTAATAAGAACTCAAGATGAAAATAACTCAAAGATCAGCAGCAGAAAAATGGGTAAATGAGCAAAAAGTTGGAGAAAAGAACAGGAATCAATTTAAATGGCTGTTTAAAAACTGAACAGACTTCTTGGTTACATCATTTGTAAGTCGCTTTGGATAAAAGCATAACTGTAGTTCTTTAGGATAAATCAGAATATGCCTAAATCTGTTTTGCAATGTGAGAGCTGCTGCAGCAAAAACGTCAGTGATCGATATCAGCCCTCAGAACTGGATCAGTGCATCTCTATTTGAAACAAAAATGTAGATTTTAGCACACAAACATGAACTTTGATGATTGTTTTGAGTAAATATGACCTGCTCGTGTGTAAGTAATCAACAATGGAAGGTGCTGGAAAATCTTGAGAACAGACTTTGGAAGTGCTTGAAAAATATTTTAGCTAAAGGGTAAGAGCCCTGGTTTTGTGAATTAAGTCATGTTTTTTTGTTTTTTGTTTTTGTAGAAGAAAACCTTGTTGTTTTCCTGAGCTTTGCTCATATTATCTTCTTCTTACCTGAATGATCATAGTTTCTGCCACCTGTCCATCTCTTTGCAGAACTTTGACTTTTTTGTGAGCCACTACAGTAACGTGAGCACGCCTCCCTGTGTCCACCTTTACAAACTCACCTGTTCAGAAGAAGATCCACTACATGCAGTTCCAGAGTTCTGGGCCAGCCTGATGGAGTCACCAGGTAAGATCCAGACCGTGTTCTGAACGTGTGAAGGTATTTGTGGTGTTATTTCTCTAGACTGTCGGTAGGAGAAGGTTCTGGTTTGGTCTGGATATGATCTGAAGGAGGATGTTTCTGCTGACAGCTCTCCCCTAACATGGAGATAAAAGGAAGGTTATGATGTCAACGCTGTTTATGACTGATCTAAAGTAGCTTTATTAGTCTGTCCCAGCCTTCCTAAAGGCCATCACAGTGATCTCCATGGAGCGGTTCTTTTGATTGGACACCAAGTTTTAAACCTCTGGAGCAGAAAATGAAACATCTGAGCAAAAACCAGCTCCCTCTGAAATTAAAGGGATATTTGGGTCATTTTGAAGTGGCAATTCTATCAGTTATCTACAATAAGGACTGAACCCTCCAACGACATCACTCAAATAGGGGCGGAGTCTCTAGAAACAGAAAGTAGTCCTCTCACCAGAGCAATGCGCATAACTAGCCAGATCAGTAACAAATTGGCAGCTAATTTCTGGTATTTAAAAGACTACTTCCTGTTTCTTCCTGTTTCTCAGGGGCCACTCTCCTGCAAGGTTTAGAGGTTTGCTTGCTTTAACACACCTGATTTAAATGCTGAGTTACGCCCTCAGTGGGCCTTCAGGCCATCCAACGTCTCTTAATCACCCACTAATTCAGATCAGCTGTGTTAATGAAGAGAAACACTTAAAGCATGCAGAACTGGACCAGGACTGCCCACCTTTGTTCTAGAGACTCACCAGTAGATGTGGTCTTTACTATAGATATATAACTGATAGAAGACACTTCAGAATGACTCATCTTTAAGATGTTTGTTTGATAAACTGAGTCTCACCTGCTTTAGTTGATCCAGAAGCGTTTGCATTTTATGGTTCAGTCTGTGCTTGATCAGTGATGGTCTGTGTTGACATGTCTTCCAGGTTGCCCTGGAGATTACAATCCACCAGAGATTTTTGACTTTGCAGGGAAGTCTGGCTTCCAGCTGTATGGGATGGTGTACCGGCCTCACAACCTGCAGCCTGGCAGGAAACACCCCACGGTTCTTTTTGTCTATGGAGGCCCACAGGTTTGTTGTGTTGGGATGTTATGTGTGTGCACGCATACACATATTGAATCACACTTTATGCCCTTTATATGTTTAGGTGCAACTGGTTAACAACTCGTTTAAAGGAATGAAGTACCTCCGTCTCAACACTCTGGCCTCCCTCGGCTACGCGGTGGTGATCATTGATGGGCGGGGCTCCTGTCAGAGGGGCCTCGAGTTTGAGGGAGCACTGAAAAACAAAATGGTAAAGAAAAATATATCCAGTGTCTGTAAAAAAGGAAATGACAATAAGAGATCTGTCATTACTTGAAGGAATCACATCACTTACGACTTTTCATGTCAGAGTTTTAAACTAATATCGTGTTAGTCACCTCTGGAGTACATCTTAAAGTGTTCTATCAGTTATTTATCTTCAGTAAGGGCCACACTCATCAGTGACATCACTCAAAGTAGGCAGAGTCTCTAGAAACAGGAAGTGGTCCTCTGACCGGAGCAATAGTCAGATCGGGAGAAATGCTGCTGCCAAACAGTGACAAACTAGCAGCTAATTTTCAGGTGTTTGGAACAAACTCTTGCTCAAAACATGTCTTTTTTTAATGAGCAAAGAAGCATTAGATTACTATATTAGCTGTTTTTAAACCTCTACAATCTCATTATGAATTGTAGAGGTTTACAAACAGGTAGAGAAAATATAACATTCTGATGCACCAGGATGACTTTTTTGAGCAAGAGCTGTTAGCTGAAAATTAGCTGCTAATTTGTCACTAATCTGCAGCGGTGTCTCTCTTGATCTGAGTAGCTATGAGTATTGCTCTAGTCAGAGGACTACAGTACTTCCTGTTTCTAGAGACTCCGCCAACTCTAAGTGATGTCAGCAGTGGATATGTTTAAGATAAACGTCAGCAAACCTTCAAATAGGATCGTTCTGTAGATGTTCATCTGATGATTACTTCCTTTCAATGAAACCCAAGTCATACAACAAACTTGAAGTCCTGAGATCTTTTGTATGTGAACTGTAGGGTCAGGTGGAGATCGAGGACCAGGTGGAGGGACTGCAGTACGTGGCGGAGAAGTTCAGCTTTGTAGATCTGAGTCGTGTTGCCATCCATGGCTGGTCATACGGAGGCTTCCTCTCTCTCATGGGCCTCATCCAGCGACCCAACATCTTCAAGGTTAGGAGACCTTTTCCCTTGTAGGCCATTTTGTAAACATTGATATTTTGTGGGTGGTAGCAAGCAATCGCTGTTGAATTTGTCATCAGTTCTAGCTAGTTTTTCCATGCTAAACATGAGTGGTCAAGATACTTTTTTTGAGGGGAACAAGACGTGGACTGTTATCAATCAAACCACCACATTACACAGATAGAACGTCATTTAGTGGATGGGAGTCGCTCAGTAGGTTTGATCCCCGCTCCGGTTGAGTTGCCTTATCATTGTGTCCTTGGGGAGACATTTTTACCTTCCGGATGATTGTAGGAGGGTCTGGCCACTTCTGTAGCTACAGCGTAGCTTCCTGCCATCAGCGTGTGGACGACTGTAATGTAAAGCACTTTGTAGTCTATCAAAGCACTATACAGACGCTGTATTTAAAGCCTCATTTATTCATTTAACGCTGCATTAAAACCAAGTGATGCTGTCAAAAAACATGTAAACAAACCCGCAGACTGGTTGGCTTACATGCTACATCTGCTAACACCAGCAGTTGCTACCAGTATTCTATAGACCCCTTGACACGTGACGTCACGCGCCCAAGCTCCCGCCCCCCCGCTTCTGGCTAGGGGGCAAGAAGACGGCACAGCCCCACTGAGCACCGTTATGTCTGTCAGTTGTCAATAACTTGAGCTAAATAGTGACAAAATGAAATCTATCAGCATGGTTAACACATGCAGCGCTGTAGGTGGCACAGATAAATGAAAGAAGGACAGTAACATAACGTTTTACATGTTTCCAGCTGATAAAATCACCAAAGTCAGAGAGTTGTAGTGGATTAATCACCACATCGTGGAGCCAAAGTCTCATGACAGAATAAAAAATTTAAATATTTGCCTCACATGTTAAGACATGAACTAGTTATAGCTATCTAATGACTTATATACCTTTTGTAACCAGGTTAAATTAGTTTATTTTGATATAATTACACAAAATGTGTTCTGTAATCGGAGCAGGCAGCCATTAATGTTATTCATTTTGTGTTTACTGAGCTCACCAGGTAGCTCAGCTGTTGCCTGTCCAAACATCCCTTCATGTTTATGGAGTTTATTTAGTTAAAAAACGTGTGAACGTGCATACTGCGCACGCACACTAAACACTGAGTGCAGTTATAACTTATGAGTAGAAAAATGGTGACTGAGTGTCACCTAAACCATGCTCACAGCTGTGGGCTAGTAGGGCGCAGTCACTAGTTGGATCAGAACAGTTATTTATTAGTATGACAGACGGTAGAGAAGAAAAGCACTCACTACTTGTGTTTTCTGGTGAAAGCTAAGAAGTGATGCACACACACAGCATAAAGAGCACGGTTCCACATGACAACACGTCTCGTCGGCAAAAACTACAAATGTCTGGTTTTATTTGAGTCATCAGAGGGCCACGCTTAGCCTGCCAACGGCTCATTATGGTCAGGAAAAATAAAATGTTTTCATTATTGTTTTTGTTGATGTAAACAACACTGCTACAGATTAGTGGCTAATTGTTTTAGTTATTTAAAACTATTCCAGCCCACAAAGGTCCCACTGATACACTAGAACACTAAAGTACCTGCTTGTAAAGCTCTGTCATTCATAATGAGACCTTTTGTTTAGTTTAGTGGTTTCCAAACGTACAGTAGTAGTAATTCAGGCGTTCTGTTGAAACAAACTCATTTTAGACTTCAAAATGACCCACATTTCCCTTTAATGCTGCTTTTAAAACATTAAAACTCATCATTGGGTCTCATCTGTTTAACATTCAATGAGCTAAAGGTGAACGTCAGATTGACTCGACATGTAGTGTCCTGTTCTGGCCACATGGTGTCAGTGTTGGTTTAAACATTACTGTTGACCGTTCTTTTCTGTGCCACAGAGATTTAAAAATACTGATTTTAATTTATAATTTGGCTGAAGTAGTTCAGCAGAACCAAAAGAAAGAAACTACTTCTTCATTCTAAACCGTCTGTTGTGTTCTGAGATGTTTTTTCACTGTAATGACATCATTTAGGCCTGATAGATTTGTATTAGAAAGTCTTTGATTTGACACATTGTTTGTGTCCCAGCTGGCTGTAGCCGGAGCCCCGGTGACCGTATGGATGGCCTACGACACGGGATACACGGAGCGGTACATGGACGTGCCTGAGAACAACCAGCAGGGCTACGAGGAAGGATCTGTGGCTCTGCACGTGGACAAGCTGCCCAGCGAGTCCGTACACACACACACACACACACACACACACACACACACACCTAACAGCGTCTACTTGTGAGGGATTCAGCTTCATACTGAATGCTCAAACATACTGTTACTGACCTTTGATACTTTTTGAAATGTGCTCATCAGAGGCAGTTTGAATAACAAATTTCTTTTTATCACTTATTTGTATTTTAGAATAGGGTCCTTGCAGGTGCTTGAAATCCTTGAAAATGCTTGAATTCAATGTGGTGTTTTCAAGATTTAGAATTTAGATTTAGTTTCATTTTAATAAAGTAAAGTCAAGTCCTATTGTGGGAAAATTACTCTGGTAATCTAATAAAAAAAGCTACTGTAGCAATCGCATCCATCGGTGGCATCCTTCAAAGTGGGCGGAGTCTCTACAAACAGGAAGTAGTCCTCTGATCGTGACTAGTCCAATCAGGAGACACTGCTGTAGATTAGTGACATATTAGCAGCTTTTTTTGAGGTGTTTAAACGAACTCCTGCTCAAAAAAGTCACCCCGATGCATCGTACGTCTATATAACCTGTTATAACCTGTACTTCTATATAACCTGTTAGTAAACCTCTACAATTTAGCCTGAGACAGTTTCAACAGAACGTCTGAGTTACTACTACAGCAGCATAAACACCATTAAAGCGGCACTCCGGAGGATTTCATCAGGAGAGCAGTTTTTGAATCTAGCGTCCAAAGGCTCCTCCTCAAAACATTTCGACACGCGCGTCCGGTCGCGTGTGCGCGTGTGCACGCGGCGCATATACTTCGGACATGAACTGTACAGCTCAGTGTGTAGGGTTTAATCACTCACAGTTCACAATCTTATTCCAACAATACTACGAGGGTCTGATGAGCCCTCTCTGTCCCTGCTGCTTCTGATATTAGCTCTGTTAGCAGAGAGCTGCTGCTGGACTCTGAAGCTGAACTTGACTCGGCCCTGGATTAACTTTCTGACCAAAATAAACGCGTAACCCTGTCAAGCCTTGCCATTCTGTGAGGTGAAAGTTTTAAAAATAAAAATAAACCCGTCTTTAGCTGGAGAATGGGTAGGTTTTTAGTAGAAATGAGCTGTGAGTCCTCAGTGAACGGCTGAGACGGCAGAGAAACACACGGAGCGTCCTGTACGACAGCGCCCCCTACTGGTACAGGTTTGGTCGATGCGCGTGCATGTTGAGAGAATGCAGACATTTGAATTTCATTGGCTGAAAAATGTCGGCGGCAAGAAATAATGGAAAGGGGTCTCTAGGAGGAAGGAGGGTCTTCATCAGAATGACAGATGTTGTGGAACTCAACCCAGAGATCATAGTTTAGACCTGAAATATCATTTAAAACATTTAGAAAACTTTGATACAGAGAAAAATGCTCCAGAGAGCCGCTTTAACTAAACAAACAGCTTAGGTTTGCTTTGCTGTTAAATCGTCTAATTCAAATATTTGACCTTTTTTTTTTTTTTTTAGATTTCTTCGACCAGTTGATGTAAAGGTTTTGAATGTGAGAGCTCTCTGTGTAAACTCTAACCTGTGTGATTTCAGACCCAACCGTTTGCTGATTCTTCATGGGTTCCTAGATGAGAATGTGCACTTTTTCCACACCAATTTCCTGGTGTCACAGATAATCCGTGCTGGAAAGCCTTATCAGCTTCAGGTCAGTGTCAGAAACCTGCCTCTAACTTTTTTCTTCGTGCCTAATTAATCATTAAAAGGATTTTTCAGCCTTTTTAACGTGTGTTTCTGTCTAAATGTTATTTATGTTATGTCCTACCTGTTGAAGCTAGCTGAACAGCCTCTGTTCAGAGAAAGAGTTGACATCCGTAATGAGCTGACAACTTGAAGTGTGTTGCTGCCATCTTTAAATGGCTCCAATCACTCAATTTCTATTTCAAGCTATTAAAGTTTTATTGATGGGGTTATTTGCATAGAATTCAGTGATAATTTAAGATAAGTGTAATTATCTGTGCCAGCAGCTAAATGTAGAACATCATCCAGGGGTCGAGTCCCTCAGGAATTTAGTCCTATATCCGTCAAACTAACCAGGTCATGTAAAATATACGACTGTGTGAGGGTTTATATATAAATAACACAAACTCCTGGATGTGGGTCCATTCAGACCAGAGTGAAGAGCTCAGAATAAAAAAATAATAAAATCAAATGTAAATCAAAAAAGACTGGACTCGTCTAAATGGACTCCACTCCAGAGTTAAATAAATTAAATAAATGTGACTGCGGTTCACTGGACCACCATCAGCTCACACCAGTTATTTCAGCAGAAATATTAAGTTCCTGTTCCTGTAAAGGTTTATGAATTAAAGTCACTTTAACTTCTGGGAAACTGAGGAGATTGGAGTTTTTAAAACAACTCACTTTGGTCATAGCTGAATTTAGAACCCTATTTCTCTGAACAGAGGCTGCTCAGATGAAGCTTTGTAGATGTATTTAAAGTGATATTTGGGCCATTTTGAAGTGTTCTATCAGCATGTTGTCTACAGCAGGGGTCAGCAGCTCCGGTCTTTGAGGGCCACTATCCTGTTTTAAACCATGAGGATTTTTGTAAACAGCGAGCTTTGTTTTTTCATGCCTCTTAATAACGTTCTCACATAGTATAGCTATAAATATATAGTGGCGATTAAAAAACCCCAGAAAGAAATCAATAAAGTGGTTGTCCCACAGTTCTCTAAAAACCTCAGCCAATCATACGTTTAGGACTGAAAGCAGCTATTGGACAATCCGGCTGTCTGTCTCACCAAAGCGCCTCACTTCCTCACTGCTTGGATCCTCCATTAATGCTGCTGGAGCATTTTAGAGCAGAACATCCAGGAAGTGAGAGGAGGACAGAAACGGCCGGCTGTTAGCGCTTCAACTTTAGGAAAAAATACCAGAGTCCCCAAAAAGAAAAACACCTTTCCAGCTAGCAGAAAACTAAAAACGTTTGGACGTAGAAAGAGGAAAAACCAGGGGGAACACTAGCGTAGAGTTTGGCTCTGTATTGTTTCTGTGGCAATGCGTGGTCCCATGTCCAGAGGAGGCGTGGCATGAGGATTTTATCTGACGGGAGGGGTGAGAGCTCTGAGACGTGTTTGTGTTAAATAGCTAGCGATACCTAGCTTGTTTGAAGACTCCTCAGTGAACCTTTAACACGCCTGCTTCTAATGAATGAACAGACTTCTCAGAGGTGATCCAGTCTGTAGAAACAGGGAAACGTCTGAAACTCCTGGATAGTGGTGTTCAAGGACTGGAGTTGCTCCACTGATCTACAGTAAGGACCACACCCACTGGTGATGTCATCCGAAGTGGGTGGGGTTTCTAGAAACAGGAAGTCATCCTCTAACCGGAGTGATACTAATGGCTAGTCGGATGCTTTAGTAGCCGTTTGTAGACCTCTACATGTAGCATGACCACATGGTTTGGTTTATGCTGCTGAAGAGTTGTTTTAAATACTACTTTGAGTGACATCACCAGTGGGTGTGGTTCTTACTGTAGATGAATAACTGCTGGACGACCCAGATTTCCCTTTAAGTGAGTCTGGTTACTGGTTCTGCTGGTTGACTGGTTTCTCTGGCTCTTCCAGGTTTACCCCAACGAGCGGCACAGCATCCGCTGCCCTGAGTCTGGAGAGCACTACGAGATAATGCTGCTGCACTTTCTACAACAATACCTCTAGACTGTAGGGGAGAAGTGAGGTCTAGTCCCTCGTGTCCTGCGCTACTTTCCTCCTCTCAAGTTCCACGTCTGTTTCCAGCTCTTCACTCTGTCCCACCTCCACTCTACTGCTGTCCTCTGTTTTCTTCTGTTACTCGTCTCTGTTTCCACCTCCTCAGCAGGTGAACATACCGACCGAAGATCAGAACACGTGGAGAAGCACCTCTGCACCCATAACGATTTTGCCAAATGTTTTGTTGCACCGACATGTTGTATTCCCCTGAGTCAATGTAGGAGTGGGGTTTGAATGAGCAGCATCTCTTTATGTAGACACCGACATGTGAAACAGTTTATCTTCCACACACACACACACACACACACACACACACACACACACACACACACACACACACACACACACACAGCACAGCGTAGGGGTGGAGTTTCCACAGGTTGTGAGTCAGAACGTTCAGGTGGTTCTGGAGGGTCGTGGCTCTTCCTGCAGCCACCTGTTTTAAGTACATGTTGTTTAGGATGAAATATTTTTATGGATTTTTATTCTTTTTTTTAAATGAGGCCCGATGGAAGCTCCTCATTGATAGTTGTGTGCAGTTTTCTCCCCTCACATAGCTGAAGATGTCTGCTTGCCTTCTCAATATATAATTTATATTTGCCAAATTACCTCTTGACTCTTGATCATCTGGTATTTCCTTTTTTTACTGCAATAAAAACAGGAGGGCGAGCACTGGAGTCTTACAACAGCTTTGTACCACCTAAATACAATTTGTACATGACAATGAATAAATGTATCAATCAGTCCAATGCTCGCCTCATTTATAGTCTTCTGGGTTGGTTGTAGCATCAGCAGTAGGAGGCCTAGCAGCACTAACACCTACAGCTGCTCCCCAACTGCAGGCCAAGCAGGAAGTCCTTAAACTATTGGGGAGCCAATCACCAGCTCCCATCAGGCTGGTTAGGTGACGAGGTCCAGCTGCATGAGGGCTAGAGCAGAGGAGGGAACCAGATGATGTCATGGAGGAGGAAAACCACTTCAGACTGGAGAGCATTAAGGGGGCGGGCCCTCACATGCAGACTGGACAGAAAACAAAACAAGGCCTTCTCAAAGCAGAGGGGGGCCGTAACGTAGTGTGAAGCTGTGGATGTGACAGGGCCCACTGAAGACGGGCCCTCGACCCACCGTTTGAGAACCACTCCTCTAGATAAGGCCTCAGAATCTGTTTAACCTGAGATCATCAGGGAGAACAAAGACAGGAACACAGATAAACTCCAGAACTATTATTGCTGGTTCTCTTTATAACGTGTGGCTGCAAACCTTCAGGTTTTCAGTACAAAGTCAAACTGTTCTGTGAGACTGGACTCTGGGCAGCAGCAGAAACGACCAGCGTTCTAAAGGGTCTGCTCAGTTCCTCTATAGAACGTAGCCATCAGTTTGAGAACACCTCTGGTTTGAGACTCAGCTACGCCCAGAGGTCGACCGAGTGCACGCTTCGTCAGATCAAAGGTCAGGGAGGTTCATCAGAGCTCAGAGATCCCTCCAGATGAAGCACATTAACTGTAAGAAGGGCACAGAAGTGCAAAGTGTGGCTCTGAAAATTAAAGCTGACACCTTAAAGCCACTAAGGTTTCCTTCAGCAGGTCACGGACAGCTTTAACCCGCCAGAGATTTACATCATGTGTCCATAAAACCAGCGCTCAGATCAGTGAGGACTGTTTGATGTCACGGTGCAGGAAAACCTGCAGGAAGTTCTGGAAAACAGAAACTCGTTGAACTTATTTCAGCTCCTCTGTTTGGTTCGTCTCCCTGAAACCAACAAGGTCGTTCCTAGAAACAACATGTTGGCTTATCTGGAGGTGGTTCGACCATTTCACTTCCACACCGCTAAAGAAGCAGCACTTTATTTTTGTTGCAATTTTCTGTTTATTGTGAGCTCTAAATTTAGATTTGAACCTGAAACTTTAACAAAAAAGCTCCAAAAAGAAAAGAATTGCAAGACTCAAAGTACAAACTTTAAAAATAAGAAAAAACAAAAGTACAAATGAGTAAAAAATCTATTTCAAGCACTTGTACTTATTTCTTTTTAAAACATTGAATTTAAAAATAAATATCTGAAAATTTCTTTTTAATAGCCACCAATAACTCTTGGTGGCAGATAATTTACTTTTTTACATTCCATTTCAGTGAGCAAAGGGGTAAAAAACTGTATTTAAATTTTTTAAAAACTTTTTAGAAAACCTTTTGAAATTCTTGTAAATTTCTGGACTTTTTGAGGAAGTTTCAGGTTTAGGCTGCAACTCAAATCCAATCAGTCACAGGTGATTTACTAAGGTGAGTCGCTCTCTAACGGGTTCAAATCCCCAGAAATGCTTCATAATCAACGTGGTTTTTAATTTAAAAAACTTGAAACTAACTGAAATTCAGCACCACAACAAACCCTTTACGAGTTAGTCATTTAAATCATCATTGTGTGCATTTCACACTATGTAACTTTTTCATATTTTTAAATCTCTTTCTTGAGCCAGTCTGTGCTAATCTGACCTTTACAGGTTAATGAAAAGTCACTCAGCCCATCTGCTGCTTGGATCCAGAATACCACGTTTGTAACTTCTGAGTCTCCGGTCTGAAGTCTCACAAAGTCACGTATCTCACGAGGGTTAGGCTAACCCAATGTGGCTAGCTGTTATGCTAGCACCGGAGTGTTTTTAGCTCATGATTCCTGATTTTTCCCATCTCTCCCTGCTTGAACACAGCTGATTTCTTTGAATGAGTGATGAACCGCTCCAGTAGAAAGCAGTGAAGGCTGAGGAGACGTTTCAACAGTCAGATTTAGGTGTTTCTGAGCATAATGCTAATGTTTTTACCACAGTGATTTAAAACAGACACTAGGGGGTGCTAAAAACAAGCAAAACTGTACAGTATGCCTTTAATGTTTATGTATATAAACCATTGTCACTGTAAGGTGCTTTAATAGAAGTGAAAAATAGTGTAAACATGTTAGTATTCATTCTAACTTATAATAAAATCTAATAATATTTACATTTCTTTTAAAACATCCTTAGATTTTGGTGTGTTTGTTTTGAGTTTAGTCATTCTTTATTTTAGGTCAGGTTTAACACCCTAGGGGTTAATCTGCTCTAATAATGGATCACCTGCTAATTTAAGGCTCAGTCTGTGTTTGTAGGGTTGAACTTTGTGTGTTTTTAGGTATAAAAATCTTGAACATTTATTCTCATTTTTCAAAATTTCATCTTATTTTTTAAAAGTTTGCACGTCACATAACAACACACCTCTTCCTGTGTTTGGGCTGAAGTTAAATACATTTGGTCCATCTTGTGTTCTTGTCTCGTATTTGTGACCAAACGCAAAACTTGTGATTATTTTATTAAAATAAGGTAAATATAAATTAAAAATGTGTTTAAAACCAGGTTTATTTCCTCATAACAAAAAAAAAAAAAAAATCACAAAACAATATAAATTATAAACAAGAAGCTGCAGAAATACACGTCTCTTAAATAATGAAAACATCTACCATAAACCTTCAAGTGTGACAAAAGGATTATATTACAACAAATCTGTAACAGCTGTTTAAAACAATGCCTCATTTACAAAGTCAATGTGACTTAAAGCCATCGGCTCCACAGGGAGGCCGAAGCTGTGAAGGTCAGTTTGGTTCTAAAGGCAGGAACGCTCACAACGCTGACATCATTACAGGAACGCTGACATCATTACAGGAACGCTCACAACGCTGACATCATTACAGGAACGCTCACAACGCTGACATCATTACAGGAACGCTGACATCATTACAGGAACGCTCACAACGCTGACATCATTACAGGAACGCTGACATCATTACAGGAACGCTCACAACGCTGACATCATTACAGGAACGCTCACAACGCTGACATCATTACAGGAACGCTCACAACGCTGACATCATTACAGGAACGCTGACATCATTACAGGAACGCTCACAACGCTGACATCATTACAGGAACGCTGACATCATTACAGGAACGCTCACAACGCTGACATCATTACAGGAACGCTCACAACGCTGACATCATTACAGGAACGCTGACATCATTACAGGAACGCTCACAACGCTGACATCATTACAGGAACGCTGACATCATTACAGGAACGCTGACATCATTACAGGAACGCTCACAACGCTGACATCATTACAGGAATGCTCACAACGCTGACATCATTACAGGAACGCTCACAACGCTGACATCATTACAGGAACGCTGACAACGCTGACATCATTACAGGAACGCTCACAATGCTGACATCATTACAGGAACGCTCACAACGCTGACATCATTACAGGAACGCTCACAACGCTGACATCATCACAGGAACGCTCACAATGCTGACATCATTACAGGAACGCTCACAATGCTGACATCATCACAGGGACGTTTGAGTCATTCTGAAGTTATGGATCTGCCACACCCACTGGTGACATCACTCAGTAGGAGGAGTCTAGAAACAGGATGCAGTCCTCTAACTGGAGCATCGCTCAGTGCTAGTCAGATCAGGAGAGACGCTGCTGCAGATCAGTGACTGATTAGCTGCTACGTTTATGGTGTTGATGCTGCTGCAGTCAATTAGTCTAATGTTAAACTGTAAACAGATAATATCAGTTTGATGTTTTAAAACATCACAACATCGGACCCATCCTACTGATAACGATCACCAGCTGACGTTTGGGTTTGAAGCACTTTCAAAACCTTGAAAATGCCACGTTAGAATTCAAGGATTTCGATCACCTGTAAGAACCCTGCACTTCAAAATGACTGAAATGTCCCTTTAAGTTGAACTCTTGGGTCACAGCTTCGGGACGTGAAGCTCTCTGACTCCTGCTAGCACGCGCTGCAGGAACACAGCCGCCCTGTAGCGGTTTTCATGCTGACTCTGCAGTTGGGATCCTCAGCAGACACCAGGCCCGGCGTGGACGGAGTCTGAACTTGTTGGAAAATACTTCATGGCTCAGAGCGCAGTACGCAGGTCCAGACCCGCCGACACCAACAGAAGGAAGGACGTTATTTCTGTCTGGATTTCACTCTGTGGCTTTGATACCTGAAGATAACCTGTTCGTTTTCACAGAAGCTCACTGAGTCTGAGACCTTCTGTTATGGTTCTGGTGTGAAGTTTTCCCTCTCAGAGGGAATCATGGAACTGGAAACCTCACAAACCGACACCAAGAACAGAACAGGGAGTTCTGAATATTTGTCACTTTGTCTTCTCTACTCTTTAGGACTTGCTGATCTCAGCAGGGGCGATCATCATCCTGCTGGATTTCAGCGGGTAGTAGCGCCCCCTCCAGGTCTTCCAGAAGATGCCTTGCTTCCTCTGGTGCCTCTGCTTCGGAGGAGGACTCTGGAAGTATCGTCCGTTTAGGTTGGAGCGGCCACAGTTACTGAACCACCATCCACCTGAGGGAACAGAAGCCGTTAGCGGCTGCAGCCACTGAGCAGAGTCTCCAGAGAGACCGCCGACTTACCGGAGAGGTGTTTGGCACAGTTGGTGTCTGCTTTGCGATCGTTGTCTTGATCGCTGGTGGAAAAGGGCAAACCGAGGACGGCGTCGGTTCCCAAGGAGTCCTCCAGGGTGCTGAGGGCGTCGGGCCCCTGGATCTGGAGAGAGTAGTTACTTTCCCTTCCACCCAGTTTGAACGGAAAGCGGACGGAGGCCAGGTCGTCCCTCCAGTCGGAGAACTGGACGTTTAGGATGTAGCCGCCATTTTTAGCAATAGCGTGGATGTTTTCCAGACCCAACCAGAATTCTCCTGATGAAGAAGACGAACGTTATCAGCAGGAAATGACACGTCTCTACAGCTGTGAAGTTTTATCAGTAACTTTAGGCTGTTTTTCTGTAAATTCATTTAAACATATTGAAGTTGCTGGTTGTGGTTTTCTGGGCTTAGCCTCTGTAGGCTGGTCGTGTCTCCGTCAGCTAAACAGAGAACTCAGTCCATCAACAACAGCAGAGCAACGGCATTCAAGACCCGCCCACTCTGCCTCTGATTGGCTAGTACTGGTGGCTTTTGTTGGCTGGATTGGTTAGTCCCCTTCCCCCCTGTACAGGTAACACCAACCAACCAGTCAGGACTGATGGGTGAGTCAACATATTAACAATCCCCGGAAAGAAGTGGACAAAATATGTAAAAATACCTCAAAAGACCAAAGAACAGAGACTATAGGAACCCTTTAAACACTGAAATATAAAAATGTGGTCCAAACTCAACTATTTATTGAATAATATTAATATAACAATGACACAATAGTCTACTTTATTGCAGTATATGATTATATAAGAATATGACTGTAATAAAAAATAAAATTGGCACTTTCCACCTGTAGACCGCCCACCAGAGGGCAGCAGACGTGTAGAGGACTACATATGGTGGTTTCTGATGACGGTACTAAACTACAAGAGTGCAGCTAATGCTAGCTGTGATAGCGCTGCTCATCGTCCTGACTTCTGCTGATCTTATTTAGACGATGAGCCGTGGACTCAGTAAAGACTTAGAGTCCTGACCCCAGGCTGACCTGCTAGCATGAGAGAGTGAGATCAAACCAAAAGAGCTTTTACCAGTCAGGCTTCCAAAGCCTTTCTCATAAGCCTCCCACAGCTGGTCAAAGTCCACGGAGCCATCTTGGCGCCGTTGGATGACCGTCCATCCTCCATCTACATCAGGAAGGAGACACTCATCAGGAAACGCTGTGTGGGCTTAATAAAGCAGGAGGTTCCAGTCCACTCACCCGCTGTCATCTCACAGAAGACGTTAAAATGCTCCGAGTCGACGGGCTGGATGGTGTAGACCCCGCTGGCGGTCTCTCCTCTGAGGAACAGCTGGTGACAGTCTGCTGCCATTTCTGGAGCGAGAACAGGTCAAAGGTTAAAAATATATATTTAATAAAAATAATTCAAAAACTTACATAAATAAACAAGTTCTTTAACAGCCTTCTGTAAGACTCAACAGGTGAAACTCATCCAAAGTGTTTTAGTGAGTTCCCTTTAAAGGCTTGATGAGGCTGGTGCATTGTGGGTAACACACGCCTGTATGCTCCGGAGCGCCAAACAGCTTCCTGTCTTAGAGGAGCTGACCGTCAGTCTCACACACTGCCTCTGTTTAAACAATAACACTAATATTAAAGTGTTTGATCTGAGGTTAAACATGAGGTTGTAATGACCTCATTCTAAAAGCCTCATGGACCAGATGTTCAGATGTCATCACTGGATGAAGGTGAACATTTCATGCTCCACCATGGAGACCAAAGAGCTGTCTGAGGACACAGGGACTAGTCTGTAGATCTACAAAAGGTGGGGATGGGCTACAGGACAACAGGCTAACAGGTGAGAAGAAACTATGACTCTCCCTCAGACTGAAGCTCTGTGAAGATCTGGCCTGGTGGAGCATCGGTGATCATGAGAAAGGTGAGGTGATCAGACCAGGTCCATGAAGTTCACCAGAGACCATCTATGATCCACCAGGTTTAGACTGAAGGTTCTCTGAAGCGTTCTGTGATAAACGGGTCAGAGCATCAGGCCTTTTTATGACTCTGTGAAGTGTTTGTGTTGTGATGACTCACTCTGAAGGGACCTTTAGAGGGACCTGGGTGTGTTTACTCCACCAGACCTTCAGAAGTAGGTCATCCACTCTAAAGGAGCCTCTCTGCACTCAGAGTCAAGTGTTTGCAAATACGACTATCGTTCCAGGAAAGCAAAGTGAAGCTTATCACACCGAGTCTGGAGATAGAGCCGTGTGTCCGATAACCACTTTAAAAACAAGAGTGTGTGTTGAATTCCTCCTCCGTCGTAAACATGACCTTTCTCCCAGTTCCCAAGCTGCCTCGCTCTCTTTACGGCTGCATGGCCTTACACACATTCCCCAGCCTCCCCCTTCACACTGAGCTCATCACACCTCCTGCTCGTGCACAGTGACGTAGACATGCATGTCTGCTGCATGCATAGGGAGTGATTGCATGGTGTGTGTGTGTGTGTGTGTGTGTGTGGAGGGGTGCTTTGTAAAGGGAACTTGGGGAAGACTTGGCGCTGTCACATTGTGACAAACAGAACTAGCAGCTCGACCTCATGGTGGAAAACCTTTCAGTCCCTGTATCTGTTGAAACATTCACTAAAAAATCTACTAAACTAAAATAAATCTATAAAACACAGAATGTTTGAATAACAGGTTAAACTTCACCACCTTAGAAGTTAAAACTTGTTGCTCAAAAGGTTCACCGATGTGTCCGAACACTGTAAACCTCTACAGCTCAGAATGAGACGGTTTGATTTGTTTAAGGTGTTCGTGCTGCTGCAGCGGTGTGAACAGTGTCGTAGTGGTTCAGAGGAAACAAACACCATAAGCAGCCAATACACAATATAGAGTTCTAACGCATGTTTGGGACTTTTCTGAGCAGGAGTTGTTTTAAAAATCTGAATTTTAGCTGCTACTTTGTCACCGATCTGCAGCAGCGTCTCTCCTGACCTGACTACCCATGAGCACAGCTCCAGTCAGAGGACTTCTTCCCGTTTCTAGAGACTCCACCCACTTTGAGTGATGTCACCAGTGGGTGTGGTCCTTACTGTAGATAAATACCTTCACCATGACTCAATCATCTCTTTAGGTTTTACCCAAAACAAGCTTCAAAAAGTCGTGCTCTGCAGGCGGACGGGACGGGGTCAGGGGAGCGCTTGAACTTTGGCACACTTCACAGCAGGGGGAGAGGGGGGGGGGCGTGAGGAGGTGGAGGGGACTGGAGGGAGAGGGGTGGGGGAGGAAAAGATGTTCCCGTAGAGGAGGAGGAGGAGGCATGTCTGACTTATGGATCTAGGGGAAAGGTTGTTCATTCATGAGGGACAAATAAACGTTTGTACTAATACACACACACACACACACACGCACGCATGCACACACAAGGTGCAGTGTCACAATATGTGGGAGGAGCCTCGGATATCTTCACAACAGAGGAGGATATCTGAACTGACTGCTGATAAATTTAGACAGACTTTTCTAGTCTTCCTCCTCCTCCAGGCAGGAGGCTTATATCTGAAAACACACACACACCCCTTATCAGCGTGAGTAATCCAATAAAGCTCTGTGACCCTGACTGAACGCTCACACAGACCAGTGAACTTTCTCCCAGTTGACACGCTGCCAGCAGAAGCTGTTGGTTTGTCTCTGGTTCCTGAATCAGAGCTCTGTGGTCTGACTGGGACCTTTATGGATCCATTAAACCATCCACCTGGTTCAGCCCTGGAACCCGAGGCCTGGATTTGGCTCGGGGGCCTCCTGGGGCCTCTGAGTGACTGAGCTTCACTTCATGAACAGTAGAATTTAGTCCTCCTGCAGGATCAACACTTAACCCTTTAACTTCCACACCAAGAAAAAACAAAGAACATTAAGGGTTACAATATAATGTATATTAATTATAATAACATGAAGTAGTTGTATTAACCTTAAGGTTAGTGTAATGATGTTTAACAGACACTTTATGAAGCAGGATTATTTAAAGGTTGAAGTCCATTTCTTGGTAAATATATCTACAAACCCTCAGTCTTGTGAGGATGACATGCTTTTTTTTTCTGAGACCAAGAAAACAATCGACCAATCAAATACAGGCATTTTGATGCTTTTAAGGACAAATAAAAGCTTTTAATGTCTTGAATCTAAAGCTGATGATTTACACATGAACAGGTCATATTAACTCTAAAACAATTATTTATCTTCCTCACCTCAAAGTAAAAGTTTTGACTCTAAAACCATTTTTAGTAGCAGAGCTGAAACTGATCCTGGATCAGAGGGTCGATACGATCACTGAGTTTAGACCAGCTCGTACTGATTCAGCTACCAGGATTTGTTTGATTTCTGATTAAATCCTGGTTCTAGCAGTAAAAACGTCCTCGTGGAGGATGTGTGAGCCTGAGGGAGTTCACAGACCAGGACTGGTGGAGATGCTGCGTTCACTGACAGAAAAAAAAACAAAACGCCTTTTGAGTCTCAGATCGGCTGATTGATAAAGTTGATCACATTGAAAATGATTCTGATCAGCTTTTAGTGCATTTCTTGTTTTAATCACTTTATAAATCAAAGCACTAAAAATACCACCTTAAAACTCAAACATTTTCAAGCATTTCAAGCATCCTTAAGAACCCTGAAGTGATTAAAATGAGCTCCATCAGGTGGTCAAAGGGGTCAAACTAACAGTAATATGACCGTAATGCTGTTATTTCTACATTCACTTATAACCTTTATTACTACTAAATTAATTTACAAGTTTTTTTAAAACTCTAAGCTGAACAGGGAGCAGGAACAGGTCTGACTGGACACCCTGACTGGTCTCTGGACATCCTGACTGGTCTCTGGACATCCTGACTGGTCTCTGGACATCCTGACTGGACTCTGGACATCCTGACTCAACTCTGGACACCCTGACTGGTCTCTGGACATCCTGACTGGACTCTGGACATCCTGACTGGACTCTGGACATCCTGACTCAACTCTGGACACCCTGACTGGACTCTGGACACCCTGACTGGACTCTGGACATCCTGACTGGTCTCTGGACATCCTGACTGGACTTTGGACACCCTGACTGGTCTCTGGACACCCTGACTGGTCTCTGGACATCCTGACTGGACTCTGGACACCCTGACTGGACTCTGGACACCCTGACTGGACTCTGGACACCCTGACTGGACTCTCGCCCCGCTGCGGACGCTCTCTAATCACAGCAGGTGATTTTAATTGTTGGTGATTTAAGCTCCCTCATGAGCAGATGGCTCGCCACATTTGGCGTCAGATTTTTAAGTCGCTTTAAGTCGAGGAGAGGAGGAGGAAGAGGAGGAGGAGGAGGAAGAGGAGGAGGATTTCTGACGCGGTTCGGTTATTTACTCACCGACTGGAGAATCCCTCTGCTCCTCGGTGGAGATCTGAGCAGGAACCTCGGTGCTGCTCCGTGAGGCGGGTCTGAGTCTGGACTGCTGGATCTGAAAAGGTCAGAGGTCAGCGGTGAAGGAGGCTCAAACCCAACTCACTGGGTTTATTGGTTTGTTGTGTGTGGAAGGTAAAGGGTTAAAACAAGGTGAATATATGTCCCGTTTAAACTTTAAATTCAGTATTTCAGTGAGTGTCCTTTAAAGGGTTAAGTGATAAAAACATGAAGATGTTTGATGAAGTTAAACATTATTATTTTATATTATTATTACTTTATAATTTATATTTAATTTACACATATAACCTGTATGACCTGAAACAAATAAAAAAGGGATGACGTCATCATGTGTTGGTTTTTGCTCCAGCTGTGGAGCTTGAACCCACCTGGCTCTGCAGCGTCCTGATGCGCGTGTTCTGCTTGTCCAGCTTCTCCTGCTGGAGCCTGATTCGCTCCACCAGCTCGTCGATGCGCCTGTTCTGCGTCTCCAGCATCAGCTGACGGGAGAGAAACACACGGTCACACTGCGCTCTCTGCGCCATGTCTGTGCGTAAAGTCAGTCAGCCTGGACCCGGAGCAGCGCGGCTCCTCCGTCTCACCATTACGTAACTCCTTCACCGCTGAGCGCACATTTAGGCAAAACTGACGCGCCCCCTTCGTCTGCGACTCAGACTGAAAGCTGCGGGTCTCTTTGTGTCTCGGACGGTGCACGCTCCCGCTCTGGCGCAGGAGTGCACACGGAGTTGAATAAACTTTAAGTCAATGTTTAATAACTGATGAAACATCGGTTAGTTTTACTGTTTTGATTCATCTGCAGCGTGGTGCTTTGCGCTCACCAGTAACGTGTATTGACGGACTTTTATTTCTCAGCACACTGGAGGAGGTTGTGTGTCCATCCAGGTTGTCCTCTGCACAAACTGGATTTTTAGTTTATAAGCGCAGAGTTTCAATGGTTTTAAGTAGTTTTGTCCCTCAAAACTAAAACATCTTTTAAAAAATATTTTCAGAATTTACCTTTCTAGTCTCTAATTCACCTGAAACAGCCCCAGACTAGAACGCCCCCCCTCCCCCAGAGCGGCCCGTCTCACCTGGACGTTGCGCGCATCGCTGCTGTTCCGGGGTCCCTGCAGCATGCTGTCCACCCTCTCCTCCAGCCGGCTCATCCTCTCTCCCATGGTCCTCCTCTCATGCTGCACCTCCTCCGCCCTGTCCCTCAGCTCCACCGTGACGTTGAGCAGCTGTCCCTCCCGGTCCTCCATCTCCAGGGCGCGCGCCCTCAGGCTCTCCCCCTCCGCCTGCAGCCTCTGGCTCTCCTTCCCCAGGTCGGACACGGTGCGGTTAAACGCTTTGAGCTTGGTGAAGATGTCCCTCATCTGGACCTTGGTTTTGTCCACATGCTCTTTCAGGTTCTGGCCCAGCTGCAGCAGGCCGTGCGCGATGATATTTACGTCATCCCGCGCTGCGAACTGGACGCGCTTCTCCTTGGCCGCAGGTCCAGGCTGAGAGGCTCCCTTCCTCTCCAGAGGAAACCCCGAGGCTGCGAGCAGCAGGAGGCAGAGGGTCAGAGGTCCCAGGCCCGTCTTCATGCTGGATCAGAATGCTTAATGTTGCGTCAGAGAGCTCAGGATGAACAGACCAGCTCTGAGGTTTTATAGATCCTCAGCTCTCAGGCTGCCTGCTATTGGCCAGCAGAGCGGAGGGAGGAGAGCAGCTGATCTCAGGTTTCTCTTCCTCCTCCACCTCCCCGTTAACTGTTTCTGCAAAGGCTGTGAGGAGGAGGAATCATTTATAAAGAACCTGATGCTCCTCAGAACGCTGCGGCCCTCGGAGTGATGTGGCCCTTAAATCAGGAGGTTCTAGAGGGGGGCACAGGGGGGCTGCTGCTGTTAGGAGGACAGGTGATATACAGCATTGTTGTACATTTTGTAGATGTTGAAAATCAAATGATCTTCATAGAAACCTATTCTAACTTATTATTTTAGCCACGCCCTCTTGAAGTTTAAAAATGTCACATCAAGCCTGAGAAATGTCACCAGCAGAGACAGGTCGGCCATATTGGGAGGGGAGAAACCAGCCAGTAACAGCGTTTAATTACAGTGGGAGCTGTGGTTTAACAGGATTAAGAGTCAAACAGCAGAAATAAAAATGATGTTAGAAATAAAACTAGTGTTGCAAATGTGCATCAAAATACTTCTGGCCCTAAAAGTGACCAAATAGAGTATTAGTATTAGTACTTTCATCATAACTCCAGTCCTAAGCATGTCTGCTGCCCTCTGGTGGAGGATCAGATAACCGATTACTGGTATATATTGTTACATAATAAAACTTTTAAAATGATTATATAGTTGTTATATTATTGTTAGTTAATAAAAAGTTCAGTTTTAAAACTAGATATTTCATTTATTATTATTTCATATTGGCTGCATGGTGGCGCAGCTGGTTAGCACTGTTGCCTCGCAGCAAGGAGGTTGTGGGTTCGCATCCCGGCTCTGCGGCCTCTCTGCGTGGAGTTTGCATGTTCTCCCCGTGCATGCGTGGGTTTCCTCCGGGTGCTCCGGTTTCCTCCCACAGTCCAAAGACATGACTGTCAGGCTAATTGGGCTGGTAAATTGTCCTTAGGTGTGAGTGGGTGTGTGGTTGTTTGTCTCGTTCGTCTCTGTGTGGCCCTGCGATGGACTGGCGACCCGTCCAGGGTGTCCCCCGCCTCTCGCCCCCTGACCGCTGGAGATAGGCACCAGCTGCCCCGCGACCCCCTGTGGAGGAATAAGCGGCTACAGAAAATGGATGGATGGATTATTTCATATTTCAGGTTTTTAAGGGTAAATCTGACTGCTGGTTATGAGCTGATTTCATGTGCATAAAGACAAATAACCTGAATGAATGAAATCAAGTCTAAATGTAAACGGTTGTTGTGATAATGAGCCCCCCCCCCCCCCCCCCCCCCCCCCCCCCCCC
>SSNR01000334.1:472606-502032 GCA_006937965.1 Callopanchax toddi
TTTTGACACATGTGACCATATGTCAAAACAGGAGGGAGTTGGTGAACAAAGTTTTTTAAATCATAACCTCAACTTGTATTTTCTAAGCAAAGCTATGATGGACATTCACCCACCTCTGGGTTACGGATACAGATGGCATGGAGGCTGTACTCCACAAAGAGCTGCTACGTCTCTACACCCTGAAAACCCCACCCAGAGGCTTTCACCCCTGACGGTAACCAGAACTGCCCATGCTCTGTCTGATTACCCCAACAGGCCCCAGGACTGTTATCACCCCAGAACAGTCACACAAATGGCTCCATGGACATGGCTGGACCCCAGAACCGTCAGTGCTGAGACAAACCGGACTGTGACCTGTCCCTCTCTGGGTTTTCTCCATCGATGTGGTACACACGGTACCAACCTCGGCGAGTCTGCCTGTGACAAACAACACTCTGACCCTGAAATCCCACGGCTCATCGCCTGACGTAAGTCACTGTCATTGACGACACACCTCTCACATCTCATGAGTCGAAGCACCCCAGGCATTCTTTGGCTGAATGTCACGGCGTTCAGTTTGTTCTGAACGGGCTACGCTCCTCAAATCTCGGGGTCCCCACAGAGACTGATTTCGGGGCCCCAGTGGACAAATATGGCTATGCGACTCAAAGGTGTGTCTGCATCTACCACGAGGCTGGTGTGGGACCTTCAAAGAGTGTTCTACACCACAACGCTGATGTCACAGGGTCAGAGGTCACAGAGTGAAATGGAAACCAGCCAAACCATGCCCCCTCCTCTGTCAAAACGTTTCCCCCATCCCTGTCAAAAAGCATGATGTGGTGGTGCCTGGAGGATTCTGATGTCATCACAGCTCTTCAGAAGTCACAGCCTCTCCGTGCCATACTGTTGACCATTCTATCAGAACTGAACTGAGATTCATGACAGAGTCTCAGACATTAGCTCGCTGTTTCTGGGTGGAAGGATGGTTTGAAAGATACTGAACCCCAGGTTTTTGCTTCTACAAGAAATAGGAGTTGATGCTAAAAAATGAGAATGTTCATTCTTTAAAATAATTTTTTATTATTGCTGCTTGAATAAAGCTATTTGCCAGCAGCCATGTAATCATAAACAGGAGGGAAATGAAGGAGTTTTTAATGATTCTGATTCATGTCTGCTTACAAATGTATCCTGCTTGTAACCTTTTAATTTTCAGCATCAGCTTTCAATGCACGGACCAAAGGTTTTGAACAATCAAAAGACATTCCATTCTTGTGAGGAATCAGCAGAACTTGTTTTGAATCAGCAACATCAACGGAAAAAGTTATTAGTTAGCTACCTGTGAACAGTAATAAACCAGCAGCAGCAGATTCTTATCTTTTTGTCATGAATGCAATCATGTGATGTTGTGCAACCTGTGTTCTAATAAATACTGAGCTGAGAAAAGATCCCGGCAGAGTTCCACTCCGATGCCTAACCAGCAGACGGGTGGTCTCTCATCCACAATGCTCAAAAAACTTAAACTAACTGTCTGGTCTGATTCTGTTCTTTAGATCTCGGGGTTTCTAAGAGTAAAATCTCTAACACTGAGGGTTCCTGATCACCTCTGGGTGGATGACGTGAGGACTGAGCATCGTCAGGAGGTGGTGTGATTCGGCCTCGGGTCCTGCAGCCAGCTGAGCTCTGAGGACTGTGAGAATTAGGGGAAAGTTCACACAAAGAAAGTGAGCGTGTACGAGCAGCAGGGGGTTTCTGAACCCACCGGACTGGATCTGGCTCAGACAGAAGGAAGGAGCCACGTTAACCCTCGGCTGTCTGCAGCCCAGACTAAGTAGGTGAAAGGTGACCACAGGCTGCTGACAGCGCTCAGATAGAAACTCATTTATTTGTGTGGAATGTAACAAACAGGGCCTGCTGCTTGTGTTTCAGGTCAAAATAGACTTTTAGGAAATGATTTGATGGGAGGACTGAGGGTAGAATGACCTCATCAGCCTCTGTAGTGCACTCTAAAACAAACTACAGGATCACCACTCATTCACATTAGTCCTCGCCGTAGTTTAGACAAAACATTTAAAGTAAGTTAACCATAAAAAATACAATGAAAGTTTGTCTTTATTTACATTTTTGTTAATTTGGGGCAGCGAGTGTTATACAATAATGTGAGTTAAAACGTCTGGACCCAGAAATGCACCAGATACCAAGAAAGGATTAAAAGGTTCTTCTTAATTAATGTATGGATGTTCAACCAGGCTTGTCTTCGTCTCTCCGCTCCACAACAGAACTCCTTGTTGATCCTGGTCTCTGGTCAGGCTGAGGAGACGTTGATGGCGGTTCAGTCTGATACACATGAAGAACTGGTCTATACTGGTCCAACAACCAGCGCACAGTCCTCAGCATACAGCAGCTCACAAACTTTGACCTCTGATGGCAGCGCAGATGGAGGAGCAGCGGTTCCCACCCAGATGTCCGAGCTCCTCATCCTGTCTCTGATAGGCTGAGTCCAGACCCCCTGCGTAGGAAACTCATTTTGACTGCTTGTATTCATTATCTTGCTCTTTCAGCCACTACCCAAAGCTCAGGACTGGGATGTAGATCAGCTGCTTTCTGGCTCCGCTCCCTCTTCACCACAGCAGTCTGGCTCAACATCTCACCTGTCACCACCTGCTGACCTATCGCCCTCTCCTTCCCTCACTTGTGAACCTGACCCAGAGATACTTCAACTCCTCCACTTGGACCTCTCCATCGACCTGGAGTTGGAATTCACCCTTTTCTGGTAGAGAACCATAGCGTCAGACTTGGAGGTGCTGAATGATCCTCATCCCAGATTACTCACCCTCAGCTGTGAACCTCCCAGCAAGAGCAACCAGCCAACCAAAAAAATTAAAGCTTAATTCACTCATTTAAGGCCTAAAGTTCTTGTCACAGGGTGAACATGGCTTAGGGGTAGAGAGGCCATCCACCATGTGGGAGACCAGGGTTCAAACCCTGGCCTGGGTAAGATGCCAGACCACTATCCAGACTTCAGAAGTGACCAAACACAGGGACTTTGATTTATTTCATGTTGTAGAATCACTGTTTGTTACTGATCATCACTGGATCTGCACCTCTTTACAGCTGTTGAGTCAATTTCCCCAACACTAGCCTGCAGGCTGAACTTTTACCCAGATTCCAAACAGAAACATCTGTAGCTCCCAGAGCAGCCCCCAGACTTAGTCATGTAGCGGAGGATGGAAAAAAGGGCGGAGAACAGGTGCTGGAGGCTTCTATAAACCAGTGATTCCCATGGACATCATCTCTGATCTGTCCAGTATTTACTGGTTCAGATTGTGATAGTGGGATCCATAAAGTAATGAAAAATGGAGCCAATAAGTGGTGTTTGGTTACATTACTGAACAACATTCTGCAGCGTGTGAGAAAACGTTAGCCCCTTCGTGAATGACTGGCTCTGTGAATGTTTGGCGCACTTAAATGTTTCAGATGAGTCAAAGATAACACAAGTAAACACAAATGAAGGAGTTGATTATGACGGGAAATAAAAACCTAACAGTGGTCCCTCCTGAACCTGATAACTGGTTGAGCAGCAACACCTCCTATCAGGTATTTCTGATCACTGGTAACCAGGCTGTGGAGGGTTTCTGGCTCCACTCATCTATACTGAATTGTTATAATTCAGCCACATTGGAGGGTTTTCCAGCCTTTTAAGGCCATGACACAGCATCTCCATCAGATTCAGGTCAGGACTTTGACTAGGACACTCCAAAGTCTTCATTTAGTTTTTCTTCATCCACTCAGAAGTAGACCTGATGTTCTGGATCATTGTTCTGCTGCAGAACCCAAGTGATCTTCAGCTTGAGGTCATGAACAGCTGGCTGGACGTTCTCCTTCAGGATGTTCTGATAGGTTTAATGGTTCCGTTGACCACAGCAGGTCTTCCAGGTCAGGCCCAGACCATCACTCTACCACCACCATGTTTTACTGTTGATGTTCCTTTTCTGAAATGCTGTTACTTTTACACCAGCTGTAACAGGACACACACCTTCCAAATGGTTCAACTTTTGTCTGATTAGTCCTCAGAATATTTTACCAAAAGTCTTGAGGATCATCAGTATGTTTTCTTTCTGTTCCTTTTGCCCAGCAGCGGTTCTGTTCTTTGAACTCTGCCATGTGGGACATGTTTGCCCGGTCTCTTTCTTGGATGTGGCTAATGAAACTGAACTCAGCGTTCCAGAGTTATGATACACCCCCA
This sequence comes from Callopanchax toddi, assembly GCA_006937965.1. Lineage (NCBI taxonomy): Eukaryota > Metazoa > Chordata > Actinopteri > Cyprinodontiformes > Nothobranchiidae > Callopanchax > Callopanchax toddi. The sequence continues at coordinate 476,829 of SSNR01000334.1, forward strand.
TGTTGTTGGGGGGTCACTTTTCCACACAGGGCCATAGGCGAGGATTTTCCCCCTTTAATAAACACCATTAAACTGCTTTTTGGGTTATCTTGAGTTATCTTTGTCTAATTTTAAATGATCTGAAACATTTAAATGAGACAAACAGACAAAAATCTGGAAATCATTGTATTTACTTTTGTACTTTTTTGTATAAACTGAAGTGTGTATGTCTATATGTATCATGTTTTTACATCTACCTGATTTACTACCTGATTTTTCTGACTGTAAACATGAGACATATTAGATCAATCAATCAATCAATCAATCAATCAATCAATCAATCAATCAATCAATCAATCAATCAATCAATCAATCAATCAATCAAACAATCAATCAATCAATCAATTAATCAATCAATCAATAATTGTTAAGTCATTGTAGCTGTTCTAGTCATTTCTAGGAAGGATCTCCTGTAGTGGTCTGTGATGGACTGGAAGGATCTCCTGTAGTGGTCTGTGATGGACTGGAAGGATCTTCTGTAGTGGTCTGTGATGGACAGGAAGGATCTCCTGTAGTGGTCTGTGATGGACAGGAAGGATCTTCTGTAGTGGTCTGTGATGGACAGGAAGGATCTCCTGTAGTGGTCTGTGATGGACTGAAGGATCTCCTGTAGTGGTCTGTGATGGACAGGAACGATCTTCTGTGTTGCAGCAGATCTGAAGGAGTCTCTGACTGAAGACACTCTGTTGTTGAATGAAGATCTCAGTTCAGTATCTGGTTTGCAGAGATGATCTTCCAGCAGCAGGTTCTGGATTACACCATCTGTTGTTGACAGCTGCTAATCCACCTCCTTTGTTTTTTCTGCCTCTCTTCAATTTTCTTGTCTGCTAAATTATCTGAAAGCCGGACTGAGATATGTTTAGTCAGGATCTGATCCTGCAGCCACGTCTCAGTGAAACAGGATGATCTCATCAGAGCTTTAAACCACGTCACATGTTAAGTTCACATGTTTTTATATGTGATTTCCACATCATGATTCTGATTTGATACTTGAGGTTCCCTGGTTTCATAATTACTTTTCCATATTTTTAACAAATCACAGCCCTTTTATAAAGAGTGTTAGAACTTATTGAGTCAGCTGACAGTTACACTCAGAGCTGATTTCCAGTTCTCGTCCCACACCAACCAGGACGAGACATTATCCCCTCCAAGTGGTCAACTGACAGAGTGTCTGTTTCATCAGCTCAGTCCTGACCTGCTCGTTATCCAAGGAGCCCATTAGTGACTGATCTGGGAACAAACTGAATGAGAACTAGTGGCATGTTCATGAATTTGATTTGTGAATGTAGTGGTTTGTTAACATTAAATTGTGTAATCAGATGATCTCTTAGAATGCGTTCACATTTAAAGTGACAGATACAGGTTTTTGTTGTAACTAGTCTTCAGTTTGCTTCTTGGAAGGAAGTAAATAAAACATGATCTGTCAAAATCAGAATCACAGAATGAGAAAGGAGAATAGGATTTTGACACACCTGCAGTTTTTAGCACACAGTAGTGATGGATAAACAGAACCGTAACCAGACCCAATGGAGGAGGCTGTCTCAGTTTGGTAATGGAGTGAACGTGATCCGTCCTCCATCCGACACAACAACCACATGAACGCTAGTTAGAGCCAAATGCCGTCCAGTAGCCAGGTTTGCATTGCATTATGGGATTTTGGAGGGAATGCAGCTACTGAGTAGCTTGTAGCTGAAAATGAACAGAGGGATCACATGGAAGTCTGTTAGGCTTTGTTGTGAATTCTAAATAAGCTGCACTGATTTGAACTGCTGTGTTAGAGTCCAGGTTAGAGTCGTGGTCTGACCCACCCTCCTCACTAGAACCCGAGTCGTGGTATGACCCACCCTCCTCACTAGAACCCGAGTCGTGGTATGACCCACCCTCCTCACTAGAACCCGAGTCGTGGTCTGACCCACCCTCCTCACTAGAACCCGAGTCGTGGTATGACCCACCCTCCTCACTAGAACCCGAGTCGTGGTATGACCCACCCTCCTCACTAGAACCCGAGTCGTGGTATGACCCACCCTCCTCACTAGAACCCGAGTCGTGGTATGACCCACCCTCCTCACTAGAACTCGAGTCGTGGTCTGACCCACCCTCCTCACTAGAACTCGAGTCGTGGTCTGACCCACCCTCCTCACTAGAACCCGAGTCGTGGTCTGACCCACCCTCCTCACTAGAACCAACACAGTGCTGCCTGAGCTGTAATATTCTCAGGTTGTTATTGATGTGAACTTCTGATTTCACTACAGATATCTGTAGTTTTGTGTTATCTACAACCTTTCTTTACACACAGTTTTTTGTGGAGGTGAAAAATAAAGTTTATTTTTAACTTTATATAACACAGGCTGTCTTTACTGTGATGTGAAGACACAGAGGTGTCGATTACATGCTTAAAAAAACTTGACTACTTAAGTCATCAAGTCTGTGCTGTAAAAAAGCAAAATAAAGTAACCTGAGAATTGTATTGGCAGAGACTTCCAATGAGATGATGAGTCGTTCAGATCAAAACATTCATCCTTAAAACGTTTCCTTCTCCCCTCAGCCTCTGCTTTGATAAACTGAGAGGTCTTGAATGACTGAACCTCCTCCCTGCGTTCAGTCTGTTATCTGCAAATCCTCATTGTTACATGCATGGGTTGGCAGTCCTGAGTGAAAAGTGCATAGAGCAGGGGGCTAAACACACCACCTTGTGGCACGCCAAAGCTGATGGGAATAATTTTTTCCACATTTTGCTGCAGTTTGTTTGGGGGCTCTTTCCTTTTACATTCAGCCGTTTCAGCCTTTCTTCATCTTAAGAAGTCCATTCTCTTTGTTGTTAAAACTCGTGACATAGTACTAATAGTATAGACTTACTGTAGATAGTCTGTGTAGCTGATCAAAGAAAAACTGATATATATTTTCCCCTTACTGTGTTTACATTCCTCTGATCACCTCCTCAGCCTCCAGTTAACAGTGAACAGTTAATCTGACCTGAATGAAAAACATGACCCTTTCAAATCTGCCATAAGACCAAACTGATGTGTGGGACACGAACACAGTTACACCCCTCAGTGACGTTACTGCTCACAGACTCCCATCTGGACAGAATGTACTGATTTCCCTAAAGGAAAACAAACATAAAGCATCAGTCTGTAGCACAGCTGTATATATGGTCTGTTTTTATGGATTCACAGGGTGAATGGTATTTTTAAGGTGGACTCTGACCTTCTAGAGCATAAAGTTCCTGTCTTAAGACAGGCTTTACATTTTAGGATGACTTTTCCATTGTGACTTGGGACCACATGGTGAACAGTGTGAGTCATCTCTGACTTGTGACCAGAAATCCAGAGTTACACAACTTCTGTCATTAGGAGTGTGTTTGAATGCAAAGGTTTACAACAGGAACATTTATGAGGAAATGTAGACGAGTCGGTGCTACTGCAGATGAATAAGCTGTTTAAAAAGGGAACCTTAATGGTAACAACAGTGTGTCGTTAAGGTCACCATGGTAACAGTCAGACCTGAGGAATCTGGGTATTTTTGACTCATCAAGGTCTCTCAAAGCAGCTGGTCTGTAAATCTGAGAAACATTTCCAAACTGAAAAGTCCCAGTTATTTTTATATTGGTTTATAATCAACCCTCTCTTTCTATCTAGATCTTCACTCATCTGTTTTTATTTGTTCGTTTTATTCATGTTTTAATTCTGTTTCTGACTCTTGTTTCTTGTGAATCACTTTGTGATTGTTTTCATGTAAAAAGACGCTCTATAAATACATTTGTAATAAATGTTATATTTCCCTTTATGGTTACCACAGTAACAACCAGTGTCTTACTAAGGTTGCTATGGTAACCACCACTGTCTCATTAACAACACTTTGTTTGGGGGAGGGCTCACCAGGCTTTACTGCAGTCTGAATGTTTATAATTCAGATTTAACACAAAATCAATATTTAGATTCAGGTTTTATGTATTTAGATGTGACTCTTAATTTGTTTGACCTTATTTTGATTTGTTCGCATTATTAAGCACAACTCATTTCTAAATAAATGCGTCAATAAAACATTTTCTTATTTTTACCTTGTGAGGAGCTTTTTTTTTTATAAAGTTTTTAATATTTGGACAGCTCTCTATGTACTGCTGTCACTTTTTCTTCAACATGTTCCTTCTCTCTATGGACTTTGTGATCTTCCTGTTGAATTTGAGTGATAAATGTGAGACATGTTGTTTAACTTCTTGTAGAATATTGTAGAAAAGTGGCATCAAACCACGTCTGGCCTTAAATCTGCCCAGTAGAGCATCAGGATTAGTACTTTCACCCACCACATCAGTCCTATGCGTGTCTGCTGCCCTCTGGTGGAGGATCTACAGGTGGGAAGGTCCAATTTTAACTCTTTATTATTTTTATTTTGTGACATAATTACTTATAAAAAGAAACAGTTGTTAAATTAATTTTAGCCAGTTAAAGTTTTGAACTGTTATATTTCAGGATTGGCCCTGCGATGGACTGGCGACCCGTCCAGGGTGTTCCCCGCCTCTCGCCCCTTGACCGCTGGAGATAGGCACCAGCTGCCCCGCGACCCTCTGTGGAGGATTAAGCGGCTACAGAAAATGGATGGATGGATGGATATATTTCAGGATTTAAATCAATTTGTATTTTTCACAAAGGAACTTCCCTTCAGGGTTCTATAAAAGAAGCCCTGTTCACACACACACACACACACACACCCACAGGAGACTCCAACATCAAGCCTGAGGATGAATCTCATGCTAAATCCAGTCATTAAAACAAATCAAACACATTCTTGCATTATCAGGAGACTTGGAGCAGCTGTGGGTGCTAAACGACTTCTCCAGAATATTTCATGGATTTGAGTCTAATAAAGCGCTTTAAGGCTCCCCAGAGTTCCTGCTTCTTGCTTTGGTTCCTAAATGAGCCTCATGGTGAGTTCTGGATTCCCACGAACTGATCAGCCTAATGTAAACCCCTGCACCATAAATTATGAGGTTACCATGGCGACAGGAGAAGTTTCTCATCACTAAAAAGGTCATTATTTCCTTCATTCATTTTAATTAGCAGGTTGGAGGGAGGATGCTTGAACTGATCTGGATAAGAAGGAAGAATGCTCTGGGAAAAAAGTGCAGGTTTAGGCAGAAAATGATGGTGGTTTAAGGAATTAATAGGGAGGAAAAGAATCCCTACCGGGAGGAGAGAACAGAACATTTCCAGGAGAACATTTTGTAAACGTGTTCCTGCAGAGCAGTCGGGGTTTTGGCCTAGAACTGAACCCAGCAGCTGCACTGTGAAGGCTGCCATGTCTGCACGTATGTCTTATTGTTGCTGCTGTCAGTGTGTTTAAAACCACACAGAGAATATTAACGCCACTTTCAGATCGGGTAAATCTGAATAACAGCTTGGAGATGTTAGGATCAATTCACCTCCTGTTACCTCTTCAGCCTTATGATGGCTCTATGAGCTCACACTGCCTTTCCCCCAATGAATAAAATATTTATAATAAATAATAAAGGAAAACCCTCAGGTTTTTACCAAGACCTGCTTTCACAGGATGTGAGAGGTTCAGTATCAGCTGATCAGATGTATTGATTAACTGATCATCTGAGATCCTTGATAAAAGCATGAGTTTTGTCAGGTCTGGAGCATACAGGCGTGTGTTGACACAGCGTCAGGGAGAAAAGACTTCAGCGCTGACCTCAGAGAAGCAGTACTCGTCAATCTTCTCAGGAGGGGACGTCTCAGCAAATTCTTCCAAAGGTCAGAGGTCAATGCTCAGAGAAATGTCACAGGTCACGTTAAAGTAAATGATATTTTATCCTGGTCCCCCCCCCTCTGCCTCATGGAGAATAAAAGGTGTGAGTCGGGCTGAGAATGAACATCAGCTGTTACCTCAGAGAAGCTGCTGTTGCCCATCAAAAATCAGGAAAAGGTTAAAGGTCGTTTTCAAACTACCTGAATTAATCAACAAATCTCACATCTTTAGTGAACACAATAAGGAGTGTCTGCCTAATTCACAGGTGTTAGAGATTCAATCTGCACTGCTAATAAAATCAAAGACTTGTTTTTGATGTTATTTAATGATTGGACATTTGTGTATATATACTGTATACATTTAAAAAATCTAAAGCAACATTTCATGAAGGATTTGTTTGTACTTTTTTAAAGGCACTGAAAGCCCTGAGCACTCTCCTCTAATATTTTAAAATCCTAGAGGGGTTAGGTGTCAGACTCAGTGAATTAGAGAATGAAGTTCTGTGGAGATACGTACATTAACTCTAAATGTACAAAAATATAGCAAACAAATCAGGAGGCAGCTGGGGAAGCAAGATATTCTATATTTCCAGTTGCAGCTCTGTGTCACGCCCTAGAACCATGGTCTGATGAAGAAAGAAGGATTTAATAAAACACCAGTTTTCTAGTTCTTCCACTTACAAGAGTGGGCAGGTCTGTAATTTTCATCATAGGAACACCTCAACGATGAGAGACAGAATATAAAAACATGTTCCAGAATATCACTTTGTCTGATTTTTAAATCATTTATTTGCATTTCATTCCATGAAATAAGTATATGATCCTCTACCAACCATCAGAGTCCTGTCTCTCTCAGACCTGTTAGCTGGTCTTTAGAAGTCCTCCTATCCTCCATCTGTTTGAACTGGTTTCCAGTATAAAGACACCTGTCCACACTCAACCAATCAGACTCCACCCTCTCAGCTGTCTGAGGACACCAGGGACTAAACTGTAGATCTACACAAGGTGGGGATGGGCTACAGGACAACAGCTTCATTAGAAAATGGAAGAAACTCCAGATGACTGTTAATAAGCAAGATAATAAACATGAAACAGCCAGGAAACTATAGGAGGCTCCATCAGAAGCATCAAGGTCCTGGAGGGTCCTAGCCACTCTCCAGACCTGAACCCAGTAGAAAACTTTTGGAGGAGCTGAAACTCTGTTGCCTAGCAACAGCCCTGAAACCTGAAAGATCTGGAGAAGATCTGAATGGAGGAGTGGGTCAGAACCCCTGCTGTGGTGATGGTAACCTGGTCAGGAACTACAGGAAACCTCTGGATGTGGAAGCAAAGGTTCCTGACCCAAATATTAAGTTCTGTGTTTCTATTGGATCAAATACTTTCCGTTCCTTCTGTATTTTGGTTGACTATAACAACGTAATTTTTCTTCCCTTTTAGCTGAAATAAGGCTGTTTTATGTCACACTGCTTCCAGGATCCCAGTCCACCTGTTGGACCTCATCCATAAAACCCTAATAATCTTCAATGACACTAATCCTCGTTAATCTCAAATCCGGACTCCTAATTGAATTGCAATGACCTCAGACTGCAGTCTCAGCCTCAGCGGTTCTATACTGAAGGCAGCAGCTGACTGTTTTAGGGTTAGGGTTGGAGGATGAACCAGTTCAGTCCAGCTAAAACCCACTGAGGGGTGAGGTTGAGGAGATCTTTCAGCTTGCATCCACTGAAAGGTGAAAGATGGGTGATGATGTTTAGTGTTGGTTTATTTGTCTGTGGCTCATGAACCACTGGACAGGTTTAATGAAACTAATCAATGGATGTTGGTCTATATTGATTATGTTTTGATGTCAGTCTGATTGAAGTCGACTGCCTCAGACATTAAAACACAAACATGGCTAAACTCAGTCGGTTTGAGTTCAATTCTGGTGAAAACACCATCGTGTGATACAGACTGAGATTGTTTATATCAGGATTCAACCAAAACACTTATAATTCCATAATTTCTCAACTAAAGATATTCTAAGTTTAAAACTGACAGCTGATAGAAGCATTTCTTGATTATGGGTCTGTTCTTGATATCTTGGTCCTTTTGAAGAGGTTTTCTATCAGTTAGTGAAGACCATCAATCAAAGAGTCTCTACAGGAAGTCGTCCTCTAACAGGAGTAGTCACAGCTAGTCAGATCAGGAGAGACACTGCTGAAGATCAGTGACACAGCAGCTAATTTTAGGTTTTTAAAACAACTCTTGCAAGAAAAAAAAAGTCATCCTTATGCTTTAGAACTATGGTTTTCTGGTCTGCAGCTGATACAATATGTTTCCCAACACTCTGCTAATTATTCAACACACTAAAGATACGCGACAGTTCTAATTCTGAGCTGAGGTTCAGCCGAGACGCGTGTCACAACATCGTGGAGGACTTTATGATGCAGAAATGACCACAATACTCAGAACCACTGCTAGTACGCAAACATAAACAACCACCAGTACATGGACGAGGAGCGTTTCGTTGGGAATATTTAGAGCTTTTAGAAACAGACTATTCCAATAAATATCTCACTGAGCCGTTGTTGAAGAATTAAAAGATAATCCCACGAAACACGACGGTAGTTTTCACCAAATACAGACCAAAAGATGCGTTTCATACTTCCTGTTCTCAGTTCCTGTGAGGACTTGTAACTATCGCGTGATTTTTGCAAGCTGCGTTCAACGGCGCTCCGCCTCAGGAGAGACTAGAAGACTCACCAAAGACGCAGAGCTATCGCAGAGCTATCGCGGGGCTATCGCGGGGCTATCGCAGAGCGGCGCTAACTTATCTTGTGGGACCTAGGCTTAAAACATGATGAACCTTTTTTCCAGAACATGAGTTATCAGAGTGAAGCTCACTTTCACAGTTATTCTGCTGATTGTTCTGACACTACTGCAGTTATTCTTTTGAACAGCAGGTGTCACTAATGATAACTCTGAACAGCAGAAATGGCAGCAAAAGAAGAGTTGTGCACCGGTCCGTGAATAGTGTCCTAAAGACGTTCCATTCTTCAAACACATCCACACTTTTATCTTTACTGATATCTTCAACGTCCAAAACCTGAAGAAACGCTTGCAGGCATTTGATGTGATGGTTAAAGGGATCTGATTTTATCATTACAAAGACTTTATAAACCATCGTCTCTGGGCTTAATCCTGATAATCCCAGTCTGTTCTAATCCAGTCTCATGTCTGTGTCTGTTAATCGATATGAATCAGTTATTCTTCACATTCCCAGTTGAAACATTTTATTACCTGTTTATAAACTGTGACATTTTAGCATGAGAGCCTAACAGGTAATATAGAGCTGTAATGCATCAGGATGGATTTTATGAGCAAGATTTGATTTACAAACCTGAAAATTAGAAGCTAGCTTGTCACCGGTCTACAGCAGTGTCTCTCCTGATCTGACTACTCATGAGTGTTGCTCCGGTCAGAGGACTACTTCCTGTTTCTAGTGACTCCACCCACTTTGAGTGATGTCACAGGTGGGTGTGGTCCTTACTGTAGATAAATACCTGATGAAATGACACAAAAATCCTTCCTAAAGTCCTTTAGTCTGACAGGCTGAGACTCCACTCCATTGATCCCTGTCAGACTTTACTTTAACACGTGCCGTGACGAGTTTGACTGTAAACACGAGATCTGCCCCGTTCTCTCTTGGATAAGAAACCCAAACAGGCAGAACATAAACACAACCTTTAACCCAGACATTTCTTTTAAAAGAAAGTTTCACTGTGTTTGTCTTTTAGCAAAACGTTCACATTTTATGTCAACTACAATGAGAGCAGCTGTTCTGACCTTATTATGAGTGACTTTCTGGTTTTACTGGGAGCTTTTTATGGGGGAGTCCAGTTCTGTGCAGAATGGAGTCAGTTTATTTTAAAAAGATTCATTAGTTTCTCATAAAGCTGCATAGTTACAATGACAAAAACAAGTTTTGTTCAGACAACAAAAGCAGTTTATCTTTAAGTCTAATGAATGCATTACGATGACTGGAAACAGCTTTACTGGTTGTGGGTAACCAGTATACCACCAGCTATAAGCTCTTTATCTCTGATGAGGTTTAGCCTGAAGCTACCATGCAGACTTGTCTTAAAACAAGCCTCATCACATCAGATTTGCCCTCAGCGCCACATTTTCCCCTCAGCGGTGCAGTAAATCCACCATGTTAAGCTCTCAGCCTGCTAAGCTGTTATTCAAGTGTTTATTTTAGTGTTTCTGTGCTACAGACCTTCCACGCACACGTTGTTTCCAACCATCTCTCCACAACAAGCAGCCAAGAATCTGACCCTGTATCGCTCCAGCCAGTCACATCGTCAGACTGCACCTGCTGTTGTGCTCTGCAGCTCGAGGGGAGATATTATCCAAGTGGCATGGGATGGTGCCTTGAAAAATAAATGTATGGCCTGTTTTCTCGACCTTCGCACCATGCAGTCTCCCCCTTTTGCACTTTAGCTTAAATAGTGACACAACATTGCTCTGTCTATTGTTTTCCTTTTGCAGCATTTTAAAACCCACTTCATTTGCATCAAATTAGACATGACTGCAGAATCGCTCAGTGCAAATTTTGTATTTAAGCCTAATTTGATCTTTTTCATAACTTCTGTGTGAAGAAATACTGTAGAGATTTTTTTTTTGGTCATATTGACCACTCAAAGTGCTTTACACTGAAAGTCACATTCACCTACTTATAGACCCAATTTGCAGATCAGAGGGACTAGATTGGGTTTTGCTCAGTGACACTTTGATGTGTGGTAGGAATTAAACCTCTGACCTTCCTGTTGGCAGATGACTGCGTTTCCCACTGAGCCAAAGATGCCCAGACCAAAGTTCTTGGCGAAAACTTGGAAATAGAAAAACTGACTATAGAATAATGACCCTATTGGGTTCTTGTAGTGAGACTCGAGAGGTGAATAATCAGACAGATATCCAGTAGAACCTGGTATCACTTGAAGCTTCTTAATACTTTGATCTTTATCAAGTCCAGTCTGATACAAAGCAGTGAAACATCCAAACTCGAAACTTTAAGTCATAGCATCAGTATGTGAGACAAATGAAATACACACTTTCTGATCCACCTCTAGTAAGTCGGTAAATGACTGTAGTGTAAAGCACTTAGAGTGCAAATACAGGCCATTTACCATTACAATGAATTAGCTGCAGATATGTTCTGTTCATGATATTTACTTAGCTGATCACTTGAAATGTCCCTTTAATGACAGGACACAAGGATGATCTGTAGAAGTGAAGAGTGCACTACGGTTCACTCACCAGATGGGTCGAGGAGAGGGACAGAGAGGGTAGCAGAGACCATGAGAAAGAGGACAGGGACCAGGGGAGAAGAGGGGCAGGGACTGACTCCTAATCACCTCTGGGGTGACTGCTTTACGTCCTATGGGCCCCATTTGTAGGATTTGAGGCCTCGTTTCCATTTGGAGGTTGTAACCTCTCTGCTGCACATCCTATTACCCAACCAAGTCCCAGATCTCAAACGCTGACAGAAAAGATTTGATTCCACATGAATGGATCCTATACTTGAGACGGATCCATAAACTAAATGAAAGTCTTTTTCTCACTGATGTCAGTGAGGGTTGGATTGAACCCTCACTTACTTCACAGCTGCTACTAAAATATTCATGTTGCTATAAAACTTTAACTGTGAAATATTTTTGAGGTAAAAAAAATCAAAACCATTTATTAGTCTTTGCACTAGTCACACATAACAAATCCACCGCGGCGTTTACTTTACCACAATGAAATAAAGCCAGATACTAAACCAGCACATCCTATAATTCAACCTCAAATAAAAACGATGCCTGTAAATAAGAAACAAGTGAACTGGCAGTGAATCGCTTTAGTAGAGACGAACAGACGCCAATACGGTATCGGTCTAAAACTAAGCTCATATACTCATAAAAGTACAACAACACTATTGTATATAACGTAGCGTGACGCTCGGCTCACAGCTAACTGCAGCTACCTGGAGCTAACTCTAGAGGAGATGGAAGTTGTGTAGTAGTAGTAGTAGTAGTAGTAGTAGTAGTAGTAGTAGTAGTTGTTATGTGACAGTAGTACACACACTGTGCAAATACTCATAGTCCTGATGTTTGGTTAGGTAAGAAACAATAATTTGTTTGTGTACCAATCAATGATTTAGATCAATGGCATTTATTAGTACTCATATCAGTACTTGCTATCAGTAAGTACTCAAATGTATGTACTTCTACTGCCTTTAAAATATCTGGTATTGGCACATCCCCAGTTTTTAGCCTGTATTTGTTTTACATTATTCAGATTGTGTGTCTCTGTTAATCTGAACGTTCAGTCATCGCTCTACAGCTGACCAAGATTTAAGTCACAAATAAACGCTTAAATCAAAGGTCCAGAACATCATGAGTCTGACTATCTAATGGGATTTATACTTAAGTATCAGCGTACACATGTAATCAATACTCAGCTGACAAATCAAATGAATTCAGACATTTATTACTGATTACAGGTGTGTTTAAAAAGTGACAGACCAACGTATGTTCACTACTTTTACTGGACCATGTGACAAGAGATAGAGAATGAAAAAAATGAATTGATAACATCACTAGAAAATGGTTGACTCACTATACAGTGAATGAGTGGACACCTGTGGACTGTCTTGATCTAAACCTATCACACTTTCAAGTTTACTCACAGCAGATCCAATCAGAGCAGCTGCTTGAAGCTAATCAAATTCATCCTTTTACCTCACACAGAAACCTGTCATTCACTCTGACTGATCTGCAGCCTTGCCTCAGCTTTCTGCATTTTCACAATCAAATCCATGTCCAAGTCCAGGTCCAGGTCCAGGTCCAGGTCAAAGTTGTGTATGACAAGTTTCCCCCCTCTATGTTTCTGCCTCTTGCCTCACCCTTGTCGGATCAAGTTGTAAACTAAGTCTGCCTGACTACTCCCCTTTCAAGTATAAGAACCTACAAGGATTCCTCCAGAACTTTTAACAAACCAGTGAATTGTGTTCCAGAGTTGTCGTGGACCGGAGAGATGAAGTGGGGAGTCTGTGTGCACATTTACAAACTCTTAGAATGAATCCATTCCTGGTGTCTGGTGCTTTCTTTAGGGTCCAGCCTCTTTTCTGAGTCATTATCAGTCAAATGCATTTAGTCTGTCAGCCTGTGGCTCGATGCTGAATAATCCAACGGTTCATTTGACCAGAGCTGATATTGGAGTAAACAGGAGGCCGTTTTCTGTAATATTGATCCTAGGATGTGTAGGTACTGTATTTGTGGTCTAGTCAGCTACACATGATTAGGCCTTTAATCTTGTGCTTTTCACTTTAAGTGTCTCACACCTGATGCTACATATCAGTCATTGCATTATTCATGTTTTTCTCTAGTGTTGAAGTAGTATATCAGCTGTTACTTGTCTTTATGGCTGACTTCACTTTGTGCTGCATCAGTCCGTGTCAGGTAGGAGACCTGTGAACATGTGACTAAATTAACATCATTAGATTGGTTCTTATTCAGTAACAGTGATGTAGTAACCACTGACATCAGGCAAAATGTCCATTTTGAATCATCCGACACAATGTGGTAGACAGGGACAGACACATGTCCACTGCTGGTGTTTTCTCCCAGCTCCCAGAGTGAGGCCTTGAGAGCAAACAACAGAGTGTGGCCTTGATGTAGATTTGTTTTAGTTCTGGAACTTTTCTGCTTCACAGATCGAAGGTAGTGGACACATGTAACCCCACAGGTCTGCATGAGGTCTACAGGTCTGTGTCAGTAGGAGGGACAGGTCTACAGGTCTGTGTCAGTAGGAGGGACAGGTCTACAGGTCTGTGTCAGTAGGAGGGACAGGTCTACAGGTCTGTGTCAGTAGGAGGGACAGGTCTACAGGTCTGTGTCTGTAGGAGGGACAGGTCTACAGGTCTGTGTCAGTAGGAGGGACAGGTCTACAGGTCTGTGTCAGTAGGAGGAGGTCTACAGGTCTGTGTCTGTAGGAGGAGGTCTACAGGTCTGTGTCAGTAGGAGGAGGTCTACAGGTCTGTGTCAGTAGGAGGGACAGGTCTGCAGGTCTGTGTCAGTAGGAGGCAGGTCTACAGGTCTGTGTCAGTAGGAGGAGGTCTACAGGTCTGTGTCAGTAGGAGGAGGTCTACAGGTCTGTGTCAGTAGGAGGGACAGGTCTACAGGTCTGTGTCTGTAGGAGGGACAGGTCTACAGGTCTGTGTCAGTAGGAGGGACAGGTCTACAGGTCTGTGTCTGTAGGAGGGACAGGTCTACAGGTCTGTGTCAGTAGGAGGGACAGGTCTACAGGTCTGTGTCTGTAGGAGGGACAGGTCTACAGGTCTGTGTCAGTAGGAGGGACAGGTCTACAGGTCTGTGTCTGTAGGAGGGAAAGGTCTACAGGTCTGTGTCAGTAGGAGGAGGTCTACAGGTCTGTGTCAGTAGGAGGGACGAGGTCTACAGGTCTGTGTCAGTAGGAGGGACAGGTCTACAGGTCTGTGTCAGTAGGAGGAGGTCTACAGGTCTGTGTCAGTAGGAGGGACAGGTCTACAGGTCTGTGTCTGTAGGAGGGACAGGTCTACAGGTCTGTGTCAGTAGGAGGGACAGGTCTACAGGTCTGTGTCAGTAGGAGGAGGTCTACAGGTCTGTGTCTGTAGGAGGAGGTCTACAGGTCTGTGTCTGTAGGAGGAGGTCTACAGGTCTGTGTCTGTAGGAGGGACAGGTCTACAGGTCTGTGTCTGTAGGAGGGACAGGTCTACAGGTCTGTGTCTGTAGGAGGGACAGGTCTACAGGTCTGTGTCAGTAGGAGGAGGTCTACAGGTCTGTGTCAGTAGGAGGAGGTCTACAGGTCTGTGTCAGTAGGAGGGACAGGTCTACAGGTCTGTGTCTGTAGGAGGGACAGGTCTACAGGTCTGTGTCAGTAGGAGGGACAGGTCTACAGGTCTGTGTCAGTAGGAGGGACAGGTCTACAGGTCTGTGTCAGTAGGAGGAGGTCTACAGGTCTGTGTCTGTAGGAGGAGGTCTACAGGTCTGTGTCAGTAGGAGGGACAGGTCTACAGGTCTGTGTCAGTAGGAGGGACAGGTCTACAGGTCTGTGTCAGTAGGAGGGACAGGTCTACAGGTCTGTGTCTGTAGGAGGGACAGGTCTACAGGTCTGTGTCAGTAGGAGGAGGTCTACAGGTCTGTGTCAGTAGGAGGGACAGGTCTACAGGTCTGTGTCTGTAGGAGGGACAGGTCTACAGGTCTGTGTCAGTAGGAGGAGGTCTACAGGTCTGTGTCTGTAGGAGGAGGTCTACAGGTCTGTGGCAGTAGGAGGGACAGGTCTACAGGTCTGTGTCTGTAGGAGGGACAGGTCTACAGGTCTGTGTCAGTAGGAGGGACAGGTCTACAGGTCTGTGTCAGTAGGAGGGACAGGTCTAAGGGTCTGTGTCTGTAGGAGGGACAGGTCTACAGGTCTGTGTCAGTAGGAGGGGGAGGTCTACAGGTCGGTGTCAGTAGGAGGAGGTCTACAGGTCTGTGTCTGTAGGAGGAGGTCTACAGGTCTGTGTCTGTAGGAGGGACAGGTCTACAGGTCTGTGTCAGTAGGAGGGACAGGTCTACAGGTCTGTGTCTGTAGGAGGGACAGGTCTACAGGTCTGTGTCAGTAGGAGGGACAGGTCTACAGGTCTGTGTCAGTAGGAGGAGGAGGTCTACAGGTCTGTGTCAGTAGGAGGAGGTCTACAGGTCTGTGTCAGTAGGAGGAGGTCTACAGGTCTGTGTCAGTAGGAGGAGGTCTACAGGTCTGTGTCAGTAGGAGGAGGTCTACAGGTCTGTGTCTGTAGGAGGAGGTCTACAGGTCTGTGTCAGTAGGAAGGCTGATCAGGTCATTGTGACCTGCTGCTGCTGAGCCTCCAGTCTCTGCTCTCCTCCTCAGGTCACATTTCAGTTTGTGTTGGGTTTGATTCTTTTGTTTTACAGGTCAGCCATGATTAGTTTCAGGTTAGACTTAATAAATTGATAAACTTTTACATTGTTATGGCCACCTGAGCCAGGCTGCAACAAGCTGTTTTTCATCATACGGTTCTGGAACGCTTCATAATGAAAGTAAGGATGAATGAAAACATGTATGAAGATAAAACGAGGAGGAAGAAAATCAACCTGCTAGAACAGCCAGCCAATCAGCTGAACTGATTCCTAGAGAACTAAAGGTCAGAGGTCATAGAGGAACCTTCAGGGTCTGAAGACTGTTTGTGTGGAAGAATGGACCAAAATCACACCAGGGACTATTCTCCTCCAGGGGGTGTCTGGAAGCTTCAGCACCAACAAAGACTTTTAGACTAAGTAGTTCATCTCTGTGTGTCCCAGTGGACTGGTGACCTGTCCAGGGCGTCCCCTGCCTCTCACCCCATGACTGCAGGAAACAGGAATCAGTTCCATGTGATCCTTATTGAAGAAAATGGATCGATGGATTAAACATGTTTAGGTCTTCAATGCGTTTCCCCGTGTCATTTCATGTTATTATTCATCCGGATGTGAAGGTCCTGACAGCTCTTTGGTTTTACCATCATGACAATACTTATTTTTGCCCACTAGTGTCAGCTTTGTTTTATAGGAAAGTGCTTATTATTAAATCAAGTCTGATCTTTTGTTTCAAATACAAGCTACAAGTGTTAGAAATGTATTCTATTTGCTGATAATATTTATACCATTACAAACTAAAGATTCAAACTGGTAGTTTTGATATAATTTTAGCAGCTAGGAAGAAAACTTACTGCCCCACACCTTTAAAACCAAAAGTTTTATTTGACCCATTTTATGTAACTTTGAAAAATCATTTGTCCATGTTATAATTTTGCCTGTAAATGTTTCATACTTTGTGTGAAAACTTTTGATATTTGAAGTGAAACTTGATAAGTGTGAAACTCACAAACATCTTCAGTCTCCTTCATCAAATTGAGCTCAACCACTCAGAGGACCTATTTTCATTAACAGTATTTCACTAATACAAATTTATATTAAAATTGCTAGAAATCCTTTGGATGTTTAAAATTAAACTTGCTAAGTCAGGATGTATTACTAGGGCTTCAGTTTATATTGTCAAAACAAGATGGTGAAATGGATTAGAAAACATTTACAGCTAAAATCCAGTAGAAAAGAGAACAACTGGAGCTGGATCAATCTTAGTTAACAGACCTCCATCTTTGATCTGAATTCAAGGCAGCATCAAAGGTCAGAATTTATAATCAACAATTTTGTGAAATGTGTAATAAATTATAATCATGATAACATTTAATTTGATAAACAGTGAAATTAAACCTTCAAACTGCAGAAAATATTTTAGAACAGCTGAGCGATGCTGCCCTCTACTGGTCAGAACTAAAACTGCACGAGGTGTTTGAATAATCCTGTCTCAGGAAACCTGATTTAGAGGAATGGGCTCTGTGCACGCAGCTACGTGACGTAATTTCCGGTAGAAGGTCAGGATGGACGTAAACTTCCGGTAGCCGCTGGAAGCACATACTGTGTTTGCTAGTTTCCTTTCGGGAGCTTGTAAATCTTTCTTTTTTTGTAAATCTGTCTTCTTTTTTTGTGCGTGGCCTTCTACGTCTTGCTTTTATGTGTTCATGTCCTAAACATGACATGTACACTGACAAAATGTGCATTTCAACAACATACTGATAGCAGTTCTAACCACCACTGCTGTGTGCCATTCTGTACAGTATCAACAAGATCAAATTCCCACCTCCCATCGTTAGCACAGAGACCGGAAGTCTCGTACCATCCTCACGCCAAACACGGAACTGATGCGTGCACTGAGGCTATTAAACCGAATCACTGGCTAGTTTCACTTGACCTTGTGACTTTTATAAATAACTCCAGTCCCAGGAGAGGTGCTGAAAAACTGTTTATGCTAGAAGCTGTTTGGAAGACTCCACCCTCTTCAGCTGATGTCCCAATGTAACCTTAGATCTTTTTAAAGCTCTTCAGCAGTCTAATTTTAAAGAGTAACATCAGTTTGCCATGTTTCTATGGATTCTCTGTACCATGACAGCTGGTGAGAAACCATTAAACACATAAAAACTACAAAAGGTTTACAAGTACAGAATATTTTGAGATTATAGGTAGTTAATAGTGCTTCCTGAAAAGAACAGATAAAACCAGAGGACAGCCAAACCCCTCTTCATAACCAAATTTATTTCAAAACATCTGAACATGTGATGTAGTCCACAGCAGGTGGAACTGGTGGCATCGACGGCTCCTCAGGGTCTCTGGGAACTGTGGGCAAAAAAAAACAAGCGGTTTAAAAATGACCAGACAACCTTCAACAAGCAGCTACTTGTTTTACTTTGGTCACTAACTAATGAAATGGTTTATAAATGTTTAGTCAGCTTAACAGAATGTCCAGGGCCTGCTCCTCACCTATCGCAGCCTCCTGGCTTCTCTTTCAGACTCCAGGAGCGTCAGCACATCTCCTTCTCTGACTGGACCCTTCACGTTCCTGATGATGGAGCGGTTGCTGTCGTCCATGAACTCAACACGGACCTGGAGGTCGTATACAAAAACACCATGACATCAATTATGTGGGACAGATTTTAGTTCCGTCACTTCCCTCTCTCTCCTTTATGCCGTTACTCTGTCAGTCACATGGTACAGCTCCAACATGATATAAGTAATAAGGCACGACGCGTGGCTTTCTTTGTCTCAGATGATGGTTAGGGCAGAGATGTCCAAACTTTTCAAAATGAAGTCAAAAATACCAAGATCAAAGTCTTTGTGAGCCTCAAAAATGATTTCATAGTGATCTGCCTGAGCCTAGAGTTAAAACCATCACGTCTGACAGAATTAGCTGTAAATGCTGTTGTGTGTTAAAAAAAGATGACATATTTGATTTGATTAATCACTAACAAATTTCAAATCTTGTTTGCTTTTTAACACTCACGAGAAAAACTTCAAATAATTATTTTGTGCAAATATTTAGTGTTACGTGTGTCTAAAATCATCACCCGTCTACGATGCTGTAAAATCTTTTAAACTCACATTGGAAGTGTTTAAATTTGACTTTGATTTACGGGTCAATTATAAAAGTGACCCAAAATCATGATAAACTAATATTTAATTTGTATTGAAACATCTTCAGAAGTTTTTAATCTGTCATCTCCTCCACTGAGCCCGTTAGTCAACATCAGAACTAGATCATATCGACTAAGTGGTCCAACAAAAGGAGACCATTATTCCACAGGATTTTCAGTTACAGCTGCAGTCAAACTGTTCTGTGATCAGAGTTGAGCTCTTACTAACGTCTGACATTACAACCTCTATGTCCTGTGCTGACCTTACGTTCCACTGCTCATCTCAGTATGTAGGTGGGTGTTTAAATATTTTAACAGTTTGAAACATTGTTTATATTTTGTTTCTGCTTACTGTATTTATTGCTCATTTTGTGTGTAGTTTTATTCTTCATTGTTGCTTGTATACAACCAGGGCTGTACATAGCTAATGTGCATGAACACCAGATGTCATGCTGGCCTACCAGATCCCTCTGCCTGAATTCTCCGTAGTGGATTGGTGCTGCAGTGGTGCCAAACCCCACAAACTCACGACTAAACTCCAGTGAACAATTATTCACCAAACACTTAAAGCTCATAAATGGTTAGACTTTAAACTAAACAAAATCATTTACTAAAAGAAACTCATCATCTGCAAATATTTTTTGGGAGAATTAAAGTATATTTGAATGTGGAGGTAAAAGCTTTTAGCGAGGACTAAAGTCAAACATTGTGTTTAAGGGAGAACTTGTACAATTGTTAGAAGCATGTAGAACAGGTTTCTTAGAACTCTGCTAAGATTAATTTCAAGCACTTTCAATGCAAGTTCTCAAAATTTTCCAGCACCTAACATCAAAGATGATTAATATGAACAATACACGTGTACCCAAAATGATTACATCACTTCCTTGTCTCATAATAATAAAATGTTTGTGCAAAAAATAATAATTTAATTTCAAACAGAAGTACTGGTTCTGGTTCTGAGGGCTGATGCTGATTTGTTTGTGTGCAGCTCTGATCTGCTGATACAATGTTTTCTGATTTATCTTAAAAGAACTGCAATTACCAGAATGTTTTCATTAAATTTCTGAATAGCTCAAACATTATGGTTGTAGAAGTCAAAACCTCCACATTGAAGATCTGTTGGTATAGATTTATGCTTGGTAAATTCAGTCTGGAAAAATGTCAGATTTTTTATTGTGATGGTGCATTCATGGACAGAATAAATAAACAAACCCTCTGACTGGCCACTCAATGAACAAGCCCACCAAGCTGAATATTGTCCAAGTCTGACCAACAGCCTTTTTAGAGCATCTGTTTTCAAGCACTAATAAAAAACACTTAAAATACATTAAATTTCTAGGATTTCAAGAACCTTGGTAGAGAATTGAAAAGTAACACATGCTAAAACAACCCAAATAAAAAGAACAACTATTTTTGAGAGATGGAAATGTGCATACAACAAAACAGAATCTTAGGTTGTGCTGCTCTGATGTACTTGCATTGTTTTGACCACTTTTCCTAATAACTTTAGCTGAATTCTCCTTTTAATGAGAGGATAGTACCGGTAGTTTGTGAGAAGGGAAGGCTACTAGCTTTTGCCTCAGTTGTCACCTTTCTTTCGGCTACAATCAATCTTGGATTTTGAGTCACTTTTTCCTTTTTTAGTAGCAATTACAAGACATGAATGCTGTTTAAATGCATTATATTTGTTACTTCCTTTAAAAACAACAGAACCGGTGGTTAGATGTGACTCTGCAAGACCAACTGAATGAAATTAAATTCTACAGAAAAAAACAAAAATATTAATGAAAAACTAAACCGGTAAGACCATATCCAGATATCGACGACTTGATACTTGATTTGTACTTAACAGTAGTTACTGGTCTACAGCAGATTAACACACAACGCATTGACACTATGCTAACGTACCTGTGTACATTGTCCCTGGGAACCAGTTCTCCCAAGCACCTTAGTGACCTGTAAATAAAACACAGACAACAACATGTTTAGTTTTATTATCACGTGTTCTGATGGAGATCATTAAAACAGGCCTACTGCGGTCAGCTAACAGTCTGTAGCATGAAGGGCCTCCATTATGGAGGCGCGAGAGACGAGGAGACTTAAATTTAAATCAAATGAGTCAACTCAGCTTCACGAAATCCTCAACACTTCAAACAAACTACATTACAGTAACAGTACAAACAACCAAACGGGATCTATTCATGAGTTTAGACTGTTTTCTTACTCTTGCGAGCTTGATCGGCTGCACGCGGCTGGCGTCCATGTTGTCAGGTCAGACCGGAAAGGACGTCACGTGGTGCGCAAACGAAAATTATGGAAACTGTTATATTGTTGTTTTACTCAATTAGATAATTTTAATAAAACAACACTCAAAATGCAAACATAAAAATTTAAATACAAATTAAAACGAACTAATTTTAAAATAAAGTATATCTTTTACATTCAAACTTCCGTTTCCGGTGGACTGGGAGGAAACCAATTACCGGAAGCTGGAAGAAACCACTTCTGTGTGGACATGAACTTTATCATTAGTGTCTATTTGTGTAACGTGTGTGTAGAAAACATCTTCATATTGTATTTGGTTGACTGTTTAGTTTAGAAATCAGGTTTAGAATGAGAACACACTCTACATTCAGCAGCCTCTCAGCCCCACACAGTCTTCTAATTATTTTTATCAGTGAAATGAAAGGTTGTTGGTTGTAATCAACCAGCTCAAATAGAAAAGATAATGGATATAAAACATATTTGTACATTTCAAAATACAAACATAAAAAGAAAAACACTTGGCCCCGAATTGACCTTTTATCATTTCAATCCATAACTCCTAATGAAACCCCCCATATGAACTCCACATGTGGAAATTACATGTGAAATCAACATGTGACATGTAGGCCTACATGTAAAAAATAGGCTTTCCACATTACGCTGCCGCTGTGGAGATTGAGTCATCAATGACACGTTAATCCTAAATATTAAAAAAAGGCAACTTGTATCTTGATGTTTCACCTTCACATGTAGAAAAAAAAATCACTTGTAAATTATGTAAATCTCATAAAACATGCTGAACTAACATGTAAAATCCATGTTCTGCTGTGAGAATTTAAAATATTTTAACATGTTCATAATCCTATGTGGTGGTCACACAAAAATATGGTAAATTCATGTGTGTGAAAACTGCAACAACAAAAAATCAATTTGTCAAAAAATTAAAAACTGGACACATACCGCAGCTGTATGTCCATATAATAATAATAATAATAATAATAATAATAATAATAATAATAATAATAATAATAATAATAATAATAAATATTATTTCAACTAAATGAAAACATGCTGCCAAAACCTATGCATTAATTGGTGTTTCTAAACAGTCATTAGATCCGTCTGCTTTGTGTCTATGTGTTGACCTGCTGACCTGCTCAGGGCATACCCACCTGTGGCTCAATGACCACTGAAGATTGTCACCAGGTACTTAAAATGAAAAGTGAATTAACCCTTTAAAAGGGCACTCATTGAAATACTTACAAATTAAAAATTTCAACCATTGAGTGACTACTGAAATGACCTATATCTGTTTTTTTCATTATTTGAGTTATTAATTAATTTGACCGTTTTTAAAATGTTGATACTTAAAAAAAATATATACCGTAATTTCCGGACTATAAGCCGCTACTTTTTTCACTTGCCATGGACCCTGCGGCTTTTACAATGGTGCGGCTTATCTGTGGGTTTTTTAACGGCCAGCAGGGGCGCACTATCAAGGAAACACCAGAGAATAGGCGGGACAGTTCGTGCCAAATAAATAGAGCAACACAAAGCAACGAGAGCATAACAGAGTAGGAGAGCGAGACAGAGGAAGTATGGAAAACAAACGGAGAACTGCATATGATGCTGCTTTTAAGTTAAAGGCAATTGATCTGGCTGTGAAAGACGGAAATAGAGCTGCTGCGCGTACCCTTGGCATCAATGAGTCAATGGTGAGACGTTGGAGACGACAGCGTGAAGAACTGGGTCAATGCAAAAAGACCAAAAAATCCTTTAGAGGTAAGAAAAGCAGATGGCCAGAGCTTGAAAACTTTCTTGAAGACTGGGTGAACACGCAGAGAGCAGACGGCCGGGGTGTTTCCACCGTGCAGATCCGACTGAAAGCCAAAACAACCGCCAATGAAATTAATATTGAAGATTTTATTGGTGGACCATCATGGTGTCTCAGATTTATGAGACGAAAAGGACTGTCCATCAGGGCACGGACGACTCTGTGTCAGCAACTCCCTCCAGACCACGAGGAGAAAATAGCGAACTTCCGCGAATTTACACAGAAAAAGATGAATGAACATTCCATCGGACCGGACGAGATCATCAACATGGATGAAGTGCCTCTGTCCTTTGACCTGCCTCTTACAAGGACTGTAAACAAGAAAGGTGAATCGTCCATCACACTGAGAACAACCGGCCACGAGAGAACAAATTTCACTTGTGTTCTGGGCTGCACCGCATCTGGAGTAAAGCTTCCACCGATGGTGATTTTTAAAAGGATCACTATGCCAAAAGAAAAATTCCCAAAAGACATCTTGGTAAAAGTCAACCAGAAAGGGTGGATGATGGAAAACATAATGAAGGAATGGCTAAATGAGTGCTACGTCAAGCGACCTGGCGGATTTTTTCACCAAAAAAAAGCGTTGCTCGTTCTGGACAGCATGAGGGCTCATATAACGGATTCGGTGAAAGCAGCCATCAAGAGCACAAACTCTATTCCAGCTGTGATTCCTGGGGGCACAACGAAGCATTTGCAGCCACTGGACATTAGTGTGAATCGTGCTTTTAAAGTGGCACTCCGAGTTCAGTGGGAGGCATGGATGACCAGCGGCGAGAAATCGTTCACCAAAACTGGTCGCATGCGAAGAGCAACCTTAGCTCAAGTCTGCCAGTGGATCCTGACAGCATGGAAAAGTGTGAAAACATCCACGATCACCAACGGGTTTCGGAAAGCTGGACTGTTGCGTGACGGTGATGAAGAGGATGGCGCGACAGCTGAAGCCGTTCTTCTGAGGCTGTTCGATTCAGACACCGAGGAAGAGGAGTTCGTTGGTTTTGAAGGAGAAAGAGTGGCTGACGAGTCCATTCTGGGTCTGTTTGTTTCAGACACTGACGACGAGGACTTTGGGGGTTTTAGTACAGACTAAAACGATGACACGGGACTGATCTTTCTGGTTATTTTGATAAAATAAACGGCAGCGTTACTGCACATTTAGAGCTGTGTTGGCAGTTTTCAGAAAAGATGCTGGTTATTTTGTTAAAAAGAAAACTAATTTAGCCCTTTAACGTTATTGCCTTTTCAAGCGTTGCTTTGTTTTGTTATATACTGCGCTACTACGGTAGGCCGACTGCAGGACCTGCGCTGGGAGCGCATTGTTTTATTTTTACACGCATAAATGTGTTTCATCAGGTCAAAGATGTGAAAGTTTGTTTGATTGATTGATTAAAAGATTTTTTGTTGTTTTTTAAATGTTAATAAACGGGACGCTTTGCGTTCCCAAACAGTCATCTCTGTCCCGAGTGGTTGACTTTTTTCCCTCCTGTCATTTTGACTGACAGGATTTTAAAAAATCCGGTCATAATCTATTTTTATCCATCACTTATTAATTAAAAAATTATAATAATTACATTTTCAGTAGCATTATTTCATTACTTTTGTATATTATTCTAATTGTTTCTAATCTTTTCATCCTCCACTGACTGTCGCGGTTTGGAGAACCTGTTTAGAAGCTGCAGATCGCTCTGTTCCAATTATTTGATTGATCTAACACTGGGCCCATGAGCACATAAATCCATAGGATTACGGTAGACACTAAATTAGTCGATCAGCCAGTCATCATATAGAAATTTCTAAAAACTTCGTTCGGAGTTGAGCGCAGCAGCAGGTGCAGCTCTGTGCGCTCCGCGGGACTCTGATTACAGAATATTAACGTTCCTTATGAGATCATGAGAGAGATGAGGGTTTCACATATTTTTCATTAAAATACTCAGGGGAAAACCTGGCGCTGCTGTTTAATGCGGACCTCCTCGCGGGTTAGTGTTTGGAGTCCAGTTCTATGTGCGCGCGGCTCGCGGAGCAGATTTTGCGTGTCAACAAGCCTCCACAGCCGCAGACCTGATCCGCTCAAATGCCCCTTTGCAATCCGGTGCTCAGCGTGCGATCAGATGCAGACTAACTACACTTTCTGTTGTAATGCGCTCTCGGACTAGCGTTCATAGGCTGTGGACGCTTGTTGACACGCAAAATCTGCTCTGCGAGCTGCGCGCACATAGAACTGGACTCCAAACGCCCACTAACCTACGAGGAGGT